>JAPYZN010002931.1:0-13164 GCA_030522865.1 Psyttalia lounsburyi | reverse complement strand
AAAAAATATTTCGGGCCGTTGGACAAGGTAAACAGAGCTAGCAGTCCCACGAAATCTAGACGTGCAGGCAGTCTTGCGAGTGACGTCTCTCTCTAGAATCCCGGACTCCCGTCGATTAATCAAGCCCTCCTTTCCCCTACCGCAGATGCCCCTCCTCCTCGCCTGCAGCTCGCACCGCTCTATCTGGGCTCACTGTACACGCGTGTGCATTTAGCGCGACTTCGTATTTTCATTAATCCCACTTTTCGTCGGATCGTCATGTGTCGCTAGAGTGGACGAAGAAGAACCGAGGAACGATGAGAAATGGGAGATTTCGACGGGTTATTTTTTGTCTCGTTTGCCTGATTGAGATACATCGTTCTCGAATTTCCTCAACTCCTACTGATATCGCCAGAAAAATAATGCCTTCGAGGCGTGGAAAAAATATAACATGGAAATTATGTTGAAAATTTTTAGTTCACTTCAACAATTTTTTCAATTGTCTTGTGACGTACAGCTGGGGTACGTCCAGAGGAACCCCACAGCCTTAGACTCTTCAACATACCTCCCTTCAACATGTATAATTAAAGTTCTGTAGCCTGCGGTTAATTTAATTCAGAATAGTTAGGATCAAATTCCGGGGAAACCCGAGAGTAGGCTGAGTTAGTTATGGCTAATTTCCAGGGAAACCTGAGGTTCGTTTACTGAGTTATGTCAGACGGTCTTCTCGCGTCGGTCCTGAACTCACGTCGTGAAGAGGGGTTATTTAACCCTCGAGCACTCGCGCTATGGCCTCGGCGCCGCCGTTTTTGTAAGTTTCATGATATCTCTAAAAATATGAGGAATTAGGCTTTGCCTTTTTACAAGGTCCTCGAATAATATGAGAGGAAGGTGAGCGCAGCGCTCACCACGCGAGTACTCTCGTAGTAGAAATTTGACGAGCGGTGTTGACGACTCTCGTGACAATCTCAAGCGGCGCGTGGAGAATGGGGGAGCCTTCTGGCAACGTTGCGCTCGAGAATACACGCGGCGCTTGTCACGCGAGTAACGACGTTCGGCCAAGAGGCGCGAGTGCTGGAGGGTTAACCATCCGGCGTGTAGGGAACGATCCGCACCGTTCGCAAAATCTCCTAGGGATGCACAGTTTGGCTGAAAGTGAAATAAAAAATTGACTATAAATATTTTTCAAATGAAGAGAGACCACTCATTTTTTTCTTCAGGCAGTTTTTGAGATGGCGAGGGCGTCTCAAAAAAATCTATTTTTTAAATACAGAAGAAAAATATTTAAAAAATTTGTTTCGAATCTACAATTTCTCCGAGACTGTTCTCAAATTTCGACAAGAGTGTCAACAAATGGTGATGATGGGGATGTGAAGGGGTTGGCGATGCCGTCTTAAAACAATTATCGTTAACCGACTGAGACAGTGATAGGCCGCAGCGTGAGCCACAAGCCAACATAAATAGTTAGGGCAGGCCAACAACGGAAAAGTGATTGATGATGATGCTGCGAGCACACGCTTTGGCCGTGTCCAGGGCTCGTGCTACACAAATGCAGAGAGCCCAAGAGCCCGAGAAAAAAAGAGAAATCTACGGGTGGAGAGCAGAAAAAAAAAAGAAGTAAATTGCAGACATATACACATACATTACGGGAACTTCTCGCACGAGTTGTATAATATCAGAGGCATTCGGACACTCGGGCTCCCCTGTCAGCGTGCAACGATAATAAATAATAATGCGAGGGGTGGGAGACACTTGGGGGGGACGGGAGACGGGGGGGAATGAAAGAGAAGTGAGGACTCAGATCGGCATCGGCATGGAGCGTTTGGGGCCTCCACGGAATTGTAAGTGAATAACGCAAATGATTTCTACTACTGACTTCATTTCACCCGGTCAGATAATCATACCGGGGGATTGTGGATGAGGAGAGAAGTGCGTGAAAAATGTAGTTACTCACTGCACGTGGAAACGCCCCCGGGAATATGATGTATTGCATTTTCGGGGTTCATTAATGCCTTGGGAAAGGCATTACAATAGTTTGAATATTTTATTTTGCCGGCGGTGGGTTGAGACTGAAAGAAGTACATTGAAAAATTAATTGTTATTATCGAATTTTGTTTGTCTATTTTTTTCTTCCGAGTTAAAAATAATAGAATTAATTAAATAAATTAGAAAGCTTTTTCAACCCGTCAGCGGTCGCGCTATGAGATTTTCTCTCACGCTTTTTTTCTGGTTTAGAAAAGTTAACCGGAAACTCGATATTTTGCGGCGAAAATTCTTCTATGCCCCAAGTAACTATCCCTCTCACCTCTGAAACCGGTCCGAATGGCCTGACATTAATAATTAATTTTTAAAAAAATTTTATGACGATCCGTCACGAAATATGAGAGATTCTCTCACTGCGCGCCTAAAGGCAGTTGGCGAGGAGAGCGCTTCGGGTGAGCTCGGTCGCGGCCGATAAAGGCCGAAGAGCTGAGCGGACGTGGGGCGGTGGTGTGGAGGAAAAGCGGAAATCTGTTCGCAATGTTCGTATACACAATGTAAATAATATATAAATATATGAACGGAGGGGATTGCTCTACAGGTGGCGGCTGTACTTAACTTTTCTCTCATCATTCCTCCTTAACCTCAATTCCTACCCAGGGGGGGAGCGAAGCCCCCCCGGGGTTGGCGAGCGAAGCGAGCAGGGGGCGGAGCCCCCTAGTATAAATATAATTAGTTCCAAATTTAAGACGTGAGTACGATCAGATATTGTCTCATCGAACGCGCGCGTAGCCGTGAGAGTTTCTCTGATCGCGCGCGTGCGCATTACCGGAAAGTTGGCGGGACCAGTGACGGCTTAAAATTGTCTCCTCGTTGAAAAAAACAAATTTCGTGAAACAGTCCTCCAAATAGCCGAAATGAAGACGGACAAATTTTCCTCGGACCCCCGAGTTATACCTGGCCCCTTCAATACTTCCGAGCGACGTTCGTCGATATTTTACGACGCTACCTCCTCGACAATTCTCAGCATCAGCGCAAGAGTATCCGAGGACACGCGAGGCCACGCGCCAGACTGCGGACTGCCCTCAAGTTCGCGCGTGAAGTGCCATTATTAATTTTATTTCACCTCGTCCGCTGTAAACAAAATTATTGATGTTTCCCGTCAGGTAGGTCTTGCCCGACGACTCAGACCCTAACAATGAGTCATAAAACTTTCTCCCCGAAGTGGAGGTCCCTTGTCGTCACTCGTGCGGGTCTCCATAAAAGTATTCTCGCAAATTTCACGATCATTCGTTCGGCCCTCGCTAGCGTTGAAAATATTTTCCCATGTTTTTTCCAGGAGAGAATGGACCTCACAAAAAGCTCAATTGACATTTTCTACCCTGCGCATCCAATTCAAGGCCACCTCCCAAGACTGAAAACGAAATTCAATAGCAAAACGCGACAACCTGTCAACTCGAGTCCTTCACGCAGTGATCGAGGAGTATCTCCGAACCTGAGGGAGATAGATAATTTTTTGTAATGATCTTTTTTGTAGGTCTCGCTTCGTTCTATAAAATAGGTTCTCATCAAAATATCGCCATCTGCTTTAGAATCCAAGATAAAGCCTCCTCTACAAATGACGTGTATGGAGACCACAATTTATTGAGAAGTTTCGCGTAATTACAAGTCCATAAGTAACAATTAATTAATATTTTTTAATTTGTTGCTCTCTTTATTATTGGAGCGTTTACAAACTAATGTAATAAAACAGATTAACGATTAAAATTTGTAACAGAAGATATAGACGAGATTTTGCGAGGCTTCCGCACTTCGCGATTTTCCGATTATTTTGGGCGTCAATTTTCCTCGAATCTCCGAATTAAATTCGGGACTGCGTGAAATGGCGGAGTATCGACATATGTGACCCATGCGAACCTCTATTTTCTGTTCACAGGGGCGAAAAAAGGGAGTTCGGTGTACCGAAGGGGGGCGGCGTCTGCTACCATTTGGGAAAATTGGGAATATCGGGACAGGCCAGACGGTTAGGCCGCTATTATTGTACGATTGATTTATACTTTGTTTGTAGAATACGGTTGGACGACAATGACAGGGTGTCGAGAGAGTCTAGTTTTTCAAATTCGTTTCGCCTCCACATTATATTATTTTTAATTGGACAACAATTTTAAAATCGTTAAAGCAACAAATTATGACGACTCCATAAGTTAAAGATTGCATTGATTTTTCTGGCGTTAATACACAATTCAATATTTTTTTAGTACTTTATAAGAAAAAATAATCTAATGTTCCCGTTGGATACGGACAATTGAAAGGATATTGATCTTAAAAATATTCACAAATGCTTACTTCGAAGTTATAAAATCCTATCCATAAACAGAACTCCAACCAATTTTTATTTATAGCAGTTCGTGAAGACCTCAATGTTTACGTCTTCATAACCTTCAATTTTTGTCACCAGACGACAATTATCCAAGTGGAGATTTCTCCAAACCCTGACATATTTTGTCAAAATAAACAGCGGGAGGTTAATAATAATCCCTCTGCGGCACTCCCAAGGATATTACAAAACATCTGATGCGTTAAAATCCCCTCGGGAGGTATCAACAAACATTTGGCTGGTGTCACGGCCTCTGAAAAGCGGCTGGGAGGACGCCACGAGAATATCACTCCTCAACTAATTCTCGTCAATGTTTGCCCACTGGGTGCTAATCTCAATGACCCATCCCTCGGGAGGATTGTAACAGGGCTCAAGTACCTGAAGATGACCTGGGGATTATCCTTTATTCGTGACTCACTCGGACACGCCGGGAGTACTCCCCAAAGGCCTCCCCCCACTCCCGCCAACTCTGACCCTTTTCAGAGGGCATAAAACATTCTCGGCAGTTTTATTTTTTTGCTGCATGAAATTCACAAGGATTTTTTTTGTCAGCTCCCCAGTAGAAATAAGGAGACAGCTTTATTCAATCAGACAGACGGTAGCCGAGACTGGTGCACAGTGGGAGGGCAAGAAAAACGTTTGACGCTTTACTTCAGGTTGGAATGACAACAACGGAAACGTGTCGATGAATTCGTGATGAGGAGACGGTAGTGCAGAAGGTCAGGGCAGCGAAGAGAATCGTTGGACGTGCGTCAGTTGAACGTCCAATGGATGGAATTTAACGTTGGGGATTGGTGATTCCAAATGAGGAGGCTTGATGGACACTCGTGGGGAGCTGTCTTTGGGCTTTATTCAGTGATGTATCAGCACTTTTTGCGCCCCGCCCAAGGAACGCCCGGTTCTACGTGTGGGGAGAGTGATTGCATAAGTTGGCTTCGTGGAGGGCTGGCCGTGTGTTCATTGGACATCTCTAGAATAAGTGATTTCTGAATTTTTGATAACCTCGGAATATGCTCGCTACTGCCACTTGACTCTAGCTCATTTACCGGCAATCATATTTTTATCTCGCGATGGATGGAACAAGAAGACATTCAATAACTTCATCAGATGCGAGGAGAATGTGGTTGGATTTTTTTAATTCAGTTATGGGAATGTCCGAGATACATTGGCAGGTTATCAACAAATTTAAAAAATGAATTTCCTAGGAACGGGTTCTAAACCAAGTCACTAGCTCCGATATTGTCTTCAATCCAGTTTATGAAGGTCCAGACCCGAGTGAAAACGTCAGGATATCCTATAGCGCATGGATAGCCGAAGGATACGAGACCCACGAGGACACCGTCAGCCGTCAATGGACCACCAGAGTCGCCCTAGGAAGAAAATGAGATAAGTAAACCTTTCGCGAAATTTGCTGACAACAGTCAGCCGCGAACACCCGCCGTGAGACTAGACTTCCGGGAACTGGCACCTACACATGATTCTATCATTCCCTATCTGATCATTCCAAGGAAAAACTCAATATTTCGGCAACCTCTCACCCACTCGACTTCGCCGCCAGTCACTCGTCTATTGTCACGTCCGAAAGTCGCACTCGTAAGTTCAAAAATTCTACTTACATGGCAAGCGCCTTCTCCAACCTTCGTATACGTGCAGATGTGATCATGCGTGATTATTTGATGAATATCTTTGCATTTAGCCTGACTGATGATGATGAGATCCAACTCCTGGAGTTTGTCGGGAAGACGACTGCCAAGTCTGGTAGAGCCCCATCCACTGATGACTGCGGGATAGTCCACCTTTTCAAAGTCATTAGTTGGGAGGGAAATGGGGGCTACTCTTTCATCGAACTTTATTCTTGAATCGACCTTCAGTAATCCGATATCGTTGGCAAATCTGCCGGCGTCGTAGTCCTTGTTCGGAATCACCAGCTGGACATCGTATTCAGCGCCACCTTTGCTCAGGCTGTTTGTGCCGACGAAGACCGTGATTGACGACGGTTTTTTGCTGAAATTATATCATTAAATATTTCAATTTGAGAATGGTAAATGATTCTTGAGTCTTGTTTGGTCAATTGACCAAATTATCCGAACTCAGTCGTTCATCAGATGTCCAGTGAGCGCTGACGTCTAACAAGTCATTTGAATCTTCTGAATGTCTATATCATTCAAAGTAAATAATATTTTTTTATGTTTATCCAAGGCAAGTAGACACAAAGGTAGAGTTAGAAAACCTTTTTAAATGTTTCAGAAGAAGGATAAGATCGTCGAAAGCTGAATAATGAAGAACATTTGGAAGGAAGGGCTGGACCAAAATCTGAGGTTTCACCTGAACTATTGAGTCTACCAGTACTTACCCTACAAGGCAGTGAGCAGCTGTCAATACCCAGCGTTCATTAATGATGACACCACCGCAAAAGTGGGAGCCAGAAGATGATCTCAGCGAAGCTTGATAAGGATGCGAGCCTTCCGGAGCATCTCGACCCCCGACGACTCTTTCGATCTCTCGAGCTGATCAGCGGTAAGTCATTTTAGAATTTTTTAATACAGTAGACAATTTTATCGTAATTGATTACTTACTCGACACGGCCAATGCGAGAGTCAGGAAAATTGTTGTGGAAGTGAAGACCCTCATTTTTACTTGACCCGTCTCGCTTCTCTAACGATTCCATTTCTGGTCATGTTCTTTTATACATAAATCTTAATCTACTGTTTTGATAAGGTCGCTCCGACCTCATGATTGATAGAGAATTCGTGGATGCCATCGTGAAAATATCTCCCGTCTAATAGATAATAATCAAAATTTATCTCATTAGATATGGAGATATTTTGAGATTTATCTGATGATAATCTAGTACAGGTCTAATTCAATGTACATTTCCGATTATTCCGGGTTTCTTAACTGATTCGGAAATGTATCGATGTCTTGATAATGCCTACAACGTGTCACATTTCGCATTTTCTTTGTTCTCCAATGGCGTCTATTTGAAAAGTCATTTTTTGTCATAAGTAGATCTCCAAGAATCTCCGAACGAGTAAATTTCGAATGAATTATTTTATTTAATAATTCTGGTCGTTCATAAATTATTGGAGACCTTCAAAAACGATTATTGTTAATTAAATTCTCTTCAAATTGTGGTAAATATTTTTTATACATAAATTTTTTTATTGATCGCGAGAGAAAAAAATCGGTAGACAAAGAAAAAATGAATTAAACATATTCCAAGATCAACAATGCACCGGATAACGGTACGCGTCTGTAGGGGATCGTTGTCGTATCAATGCGATGGATTGACTGTTCCTCAGATGATAAACGATGTTACGGTTCCTCGTAGCCCATGCCACCGAGTGCCCCTCCTGTACCGCAAATACTGGGATATCCACCCTCGATGCGATTCAACTGGAGAAGTGTAGGGATATTTTTTAAACTGAATTTCCAATGAAATTTTTTCTGATCATCTCCGATAAATGCCACCAAATTTAATTAAATATTGAACGAATAAATTGATTAATTTGCTAATTATCCAGATAAACCTGGAAATGTTGGTGATCAAATCAAATCAATAATTTCTATGGAAAAATCCTTGCGAAAATGCCAAAATATCTTCTAAATCGGTGAAAAAGAAAAAGCGATTTTCATCGGCTCGAGGATAAACATTTATCTCAATATTTATCACCTCATTCATACAATTAATTATCCTCCACTTTTACCGATGTAATCCACCGCGATAAGACAGCTCGACAGAATGACCAGAAGTCGCCGGTAAACTCGGGCAATTTTTTTTTTTACCCAAAAGTTAACGACTCTTTTGCGTGCGCAGGCGAGTCAATCGGATTTCTGCGACGCGCGAGAGGCGACACAGTGTGTGGCGCTCATGCTGGCCACGTGTGCACGCGTCTTCGGTTGCTAGCGTCACGCCCCGCGGTTGCACGCAGAGCACAACTGGTGTTTTCGGCGGCAATTAAAAATAAAAATTATCCATTAAATACGTAAAAAAAAAATCATAGCCCTTACATAATTTCCTCCTTTCTCTCTTCATTCCCGGCAAGCAAATCGTTCTAACCAATTCCCAGCCCCACGGAATCCTAAAACCCTTTTACCATAAAAATCCAATCAATCACTCGAAAACGTGAGAAAATCGGAACGTCATAATCGATGAAAGCAATAATAAATTCATTTCAATTAAGCGACGCCATTGAAAAATGAATTCCCCCAAGGAGACATGGCAACATTAGGAAAGCCACAAATTGTTTTCCGGACAATGCGCATTGATTCGGCATTTCAATGCCACCATCCAGAATATTATCCCCTCTATCCACCAACAACTCGACGAGTGAATTCCAAAGCAATGCATCGTTAGGCGGGATCGAGGCAGGCCAGATAAATGACGTGGTCGCAGTGTCTGACGTGAATGAAGCCAGAATGGCTCACCTACGCGGACGCCACAGCGGGTATTTTCTCTTGTAGTCCCGGTGTCCCGCGTTGCTTATCCCTCAACATGTATCCGTGAACGCACGTGGATGAAAAAAAAAAAATTATCCCTCGTATACCTGAACTCAAAGTTAATGTTGCTGATCGCAATAACTGCCTAATGATACATTGAACGACCCCGCGAACCCTGCCAGGACCCGTTCGATAAATTAGTTCGATGAATTAAGTCTCCCCGGAATTCATTTTGTAGAAAAAAAAAATTGTTAGAGCAGGTCTAGAATTTAACGTTTCAGGTGGTGAAAAAAAGTATCCGAGACTTCTAGCGGAATTTTCGAGAAGCGAGTTGGACGTGAAACTAGACGTATGGAATAGATTGACGTCATGACATGTGGGCACTTTTCAATAAAAATATCTCCGAATCCAAAGGTGATAGCGAAATTTTTGTAATAACTTGTTTTGCAGATCTGAATCTGTTCTACAAAAAAGGTCGTACTCAAAAATTTGCTATCTACCGTCAATTCCGAGATTTTCAGTGAAAAAGTAATGGTCGTTGAAGCTGTCTTAACTGTCATCACCAAAATATTGCATTCATGTAAAATGAAAATATCTCTGGATCTAAAGCAGATAGAGAATTTTCCTAAGGACCTTTTTTAAAGCCATCAATTGGCTCTACAAAAAAGGTTCTAATACAAATTTCACTATCTGCTTTAGATTCCAAGGTATGCAGAAAAGCGTGAGTCGTCGATGACGGCTTAAACTTTCAACGTAAAAAAAATTAGATTCATGTCAGATTATTATTAGCCTATGGCTGAAGAAAAAAAATTGTCTTCCCGTATACCTGAAAGTGTACACTGGTGATGGCAATAACTGCCTAATGATACATTGAACGACCCCGTGGACCCCGACAACCCGTTGGACGAGGCATCGATAAATTAAATCCCCGCAGCACACATTCACGTTGGATGCCACCACGCAGGCAACTTCGACCCTTTTTTCACGTTCTTTCTTCGCAGGAAGGTGTAGACTCCTCTATTTTCCATGAGCTCATTCAACGTGCAAACGATCGTTTAAAAAACATCAGTGCGATATACTTCGTATCGCGATGATTTATTGAGATCATAGAGGATGGAATTGAAAAAATGCTGGTGTTGTATTATGGAGCGGAAGGATTTTTCATTGTGCTACGTCATTTACACAGAAAAATAATTTATCTGTTTGGATGTATCAAAAAAAGAGGAGGGCTTTGTTCAAGTCTAGTAGAAAATTGGAGATTGCCAGACTTTCCCCAGGAATGGGAGTAGTTGGCCGTGAATTCAATTAAATTTCTCTACTGCATTCAAAAATCAGGCGCGTTAAGATTTCAAGATCTGACTAATGTCGGCCGAGGGTTGGGCCAATGCTGGTACAGTGTCGGGCCAATGTCGGTCGAGGGTTACGCCGACATTCCATTAAATTATTGATAGTCGTGGTATGAAATTTATTCAGCGCAAAAATAAAAAATCAATCGTCTCCTGTTTCACTGACAGTAGAGAAGATAGAATGAAGAAAATCTGATGAAAATCGAAAATAAAAAAAATTGCAAAAAATTCCACACACCCAAATAAATACATGTGACTATGTTCAGTTACCCTGACCCAGAAAAAATCCGCAACTTAGATTTGAACGATTACAATGTCTCGTCCGGAAGCAAAAACAATGAGTAATAAATGAGAATTTCACTTTCACACAAAAAGATGCCGCCGTAAATAGACTCTTGCAATTTTTATCAGCAATAAGTACGGAGAAGTAAAGTTCAAACAGACGGAAGTTGTCTCAAGATAATAAATAATCAGTTATTGACGTTTGTTTATTCTTGTTGGCAGTTGAATGAGGGTCAGTGAAGACAAAGAAAGTGAAATGATAATTGCATGTACAATCTAGCAATTATTTCAAAATACTGAATTGACGGGGGGATCATTCAATCATGCGCGAGACAATATTTTATGAGGCTCTGTCCATCAATGATGGCTTTTCTCCCCCCCTCCCGCCCCTGCGCAAAACACGCCGCACACGCCAGTTAATTAGCCTCACCTCACTTCGGAGGTAATTAATCAACAGGTGTCGGTCTTACCTGTCGGAATAATTAGACGCACCCTTTCATTTGCATCGGGCATTACCGAGGCAAGAGGAGGGAAAAGAAATTAATGTAATTATGTCATTTGCGGGTTCTGGTTTTTAGTTCAGTTTTTGTTAATTCGGTGGTGCCGTTAGTCAAGCCCTACCACGAGCAAAGAAGACAAATTGCGAGGCTTGTGAGGCAGATATAGAAATTTTTGTAATAAGCGTTTTTGTAGGGAGTAATTCAAACTATAAAAATGGTCCTAACAAAAATCAGGCTATCTGCCTTAGATTTTGAGATATTTTTACAAAAATACTCACCAGTAAAACAATCTTTTCGTGTGTAAATTACTGACGAAAAATTTGAATTGTTATTGGATAATTTTTTTTTTTAGATTATTAGAGATAGTACATGTCTATAACATTCTCAATAAAGTCTAGGTAATAAGAAACTTGGGTGAAAATGTTGGCGCCACCCGGAATCCCCACTACACCAGTAAGAACGCCATAGATGATATTATTATGAACAATAGGACCGCCGCTGTCTCCCTGAAAAAATATTTTTCTGCATTTTTTAAACATTCACTTTATAATGAAGAACCGATACTCATCCAAAAAAAATCGAATCTCTAATTTTGCGGAGTCAGAGACAATTTTTAATAATAATATTCACAAATGTTTAAATTATTCAGTCAATCGTTTATGGATTGCATGAACTCCTGTTCATGAAAAAAGTTGATTTCGACATTTTTTAAGACAATAATTTTTTATTGCATTCGATAGAATTGAAAATGCTGCCTTAACGTGTCTATTTTTTATTTAAATTTTATGTAATTAATACGTAATCGATTTTAATACATACCCTGTCGGCGCGGGAGTCTCCGAACTGATCTATTGCGACAAATCGGTTTCCGGAAGACGGTAAATTTTTCTGGATAGCCATTTCGCGGTGCATTATCTGCAACTCGGTGAATCGTAAAGTGGAATCTGTTTGGTCATACTCTCTCATACCCCACCCGGCAAAATTAATGAGTTGACAAACCGGGAGTAGGTGATCACGTGGCAAATTAACTTTAGCAATAGTCCCTCCCAAAGGCAAGGAATTCGTGAGCTGCGAATTAAGAAAAAAATTAAAGTAACAAAAATATCACATGATTTTATTTTTTTTTAATTGGGACAATTCTCGGATTTTCTAGGCTGACCGCACATAAAAAAATCGATCAGTATCGATTAAGTCAATTGACGAGTTAGATAATTACTCTAAGAACAGCGATATCATTTTGCGGAAGCACCCAGTTCTCGAGAGCGAAGCACATCTGAAACAGGTACACCCATCGGCTTCGATTTTCAGTTACAAATTTTGGGTGCACTTTTATTGTGTCAATAGTCCGCAATACGGTAGACAGATCTTCCCAATCGATCCCACCAGCTACGACCTTTACATCTTTCACAGAGGAACAAATTACGCAGTGGCCAGCAGTGAGGATGTGGTGGTGATCGATTACCGCACCGCCGCATTTACTTCCGCGACCAAAAATAGTTACCATGTACTTGAACTGATCGTCTTCAGGTATTTTTCCAAAATGTATAGCACCTCCATCTAAAAATCGGTTGATGGAAATTTTATTTCTAATTTAAGATTGAATTTTTCTATCGTCAAATTTAATATCAGATATGGCTTCTTTATTGCTAATTACTCACTGTGAAGACTTGCAAGTAATATTAAATAAATCCAGGTCCTCAGTCGAATGTACATTCCGCTGGTGAATAGACTCGTCAATTTTGCAAAATGATTTTCGTTTCCTTTGTAGGAAATACTTGTACTAGCAGTAACATACTTTTATTGGCTCACGAGAAATCATTTTTTATGATAGGCTATTCAGATCCTATCGTGCAAACAAATTCTCATAAATAATGAAGAACATTTGTGTCAGTCGCAAATACTTTAACCATTTTTTAAAATGCAAAACTGGTGATTCTATCCGCGACGATGTTTTCATTCATTTTTTTCATACATCATCACTACATTCAACGCCATCGCAATGAGACGTTTCATCTGCGTGCAATGTCGTTAAATCCATGTTCCCGAATCCTGTTTCAATTTTTTTTGCCCGACATTGCGCGTTTTAACGTCGAATGTCGTCTCGACGTTGAATGTCGTGCCAACATTAGACG
This sequence comes from Psyttalia lounsburyi, assembly GCA_030522865.1. Taxonomy (NCBI): domain Eukaryota; kingdom Metazoa; phylum Arthropoda; class Insecta; order Hymenoptera; family Braconidae; genus Psyttalia; species Psyttalia lounsburyi. The sequence goes on along the minus strand of JAPYZN010002931.1, from coordinate 128 downwards.
ACATCCCAACATTAAAAGTCTTTGTACTATTACGTTTGCTTTCTAAATCCATCTATGCTGCCGAATCCTGTTCTAATTTTTTTTACTTGACATCAAACGTTTTGACGTCGAATGTCGTCCCAACATTA
>JAPYZN010002930.1:0-10592 GCA_030522865.1 Psyttalia lounsburyi | reverse complement strand
TTATGATTGTTGTGGGAAGGTATGTATATTCACTAGATTTCGTAATTCTGCCTAATTGAAAAATTGAGACTTTAGTGGCTCAATTTTCATCCATCTAAGTACATATACGCATTTATTTCTGTATTTCTTTCATGATTTAAACCAAAAAAAAAATGACGAAAATAAAAGAATTTAAAAATCGGGAAAATCCAAAAAATTTTACGGTGTCCATTTTGCCCTCAGTGTCCGTTTTGCCCCCATCTCCCCTACAAAAAAAAAATCTGAAGTGAATACGTCATAATGTGAAGACCTTAAACATTGGGGAAAATATTTTGGGTAAGTTGCATTTGAAGATGCCAGTTTGAAAATAAATAGCGGTCTCAAAATAAAACGACCGAGAATATCATCCCATGCATTATCTTAAATCTTATCTGTTGTATCTTAGCCATAAGCATCGACAGAGAATTTTCCAACGGCCAATGAATTGCCGGCGATCAAAGACTGAGGATTCAGTGCATCTAAATATAACAATAGTTTACAAAAGCAGATGAACATTGTAAATATGTGGATAAAGTTTAAATATAGTCCACCTTTTGCACCTTTAAACCTGAATGCTTGGCCGAGTGTCAAGGACGTATTAAAAGGGGAAAACGTGACAGAAGCCGGCGGAATTTTCATTAAAAAAAAAAGAAATCGGATATCCGGTGATTCTTTCTCTATTACTTCAGTCATCATTTCCCGGGGAGAGCAATTGATGTTAACGTTTTATAAAAACAAAAAAAAAATTTCTCGAGCCGTTTAAAGTCCATTTAGACTTCGCAGACAGTCCTACCGTCGCCTATCGATCGCTCTTTGCTACGGGAAAAAATAATTTCGCGGTGAAATGACAAATTCAAATCACCGGAATACGCACCAATTGCTGGATGATTTGATTGGACACTTCCTCTTGATTGTTTTTAATGACGAACACAGTGTTATGATTACATCGTTTAGCACGCACGTTTGCCGAGACTCAACGAGCCTCTAGTGAGATTGTTAGAGTATTTCAGTGGTGGCCGAGACAACACGAAGGGATTTTATATATGCGTACGCCTCCGCAATATCGTCGGTAATGTAGAGTGCTGCCGATAAAAAAAATTACTACTCATTTATCATTTTTTATTATTCATTATTGATTACAAAAGAAAAATTATTACGCTGAAGCTAGTCAAATGATTTATTTATTTGTGAACTACTTTGCATATTTGTTTGTTCAGCTGGACACTGATCAGGTGTTTTCAGGTTAAAAAATGCATTAATAATTTTAGAAATTTTATTTATTTATAAATTTTGTGAGTGACTGCACGTATGGGGTGTCTTTGCCAATGCATTCACTTAAAAAACTTTATTTGAGAACTTAATTTAAAGAACTTGAATAAAGTTCTGCATGAACTTCTCTATTTTCAAAAATTTCCGAGACCCCAAACAGTGCTCACGTCTTTCCCGAAGATGTCGCCACTCACCAGGAGCCATTCGCGCGAGAATATCGGGGCGGGGGCAAGCAGCGAATCCCCTCCAAAAAGTGACGTGACTCAGTACTCCAATACACAATGCGTGTTTGACAGCCGCGGAGTCTCGGGTATAAAATTAAAAAAGATAAAAAAAACATTATCGAGGCATCGCTCGACCACTCAGGCATGCCCGACAGTGTAAATAAATAAATAAGTATTGGCGAATAGTTACCTAGAAGTGAGAATTGAAATTAATATGGGAGAATGGTTATACACGGGATTATTTATCTGCTTCTCGTACTGCCAGGTAAATGAAACATGGAACCAAGGATTCTCCACTTGTCTAGGCCGATCGATCCTTCCTATCTGATCTGCCTCAATATATTTTCCCTCGCTATTCAGAGCTGATTTTCGCGAATTTCCAATTAGCTTGGCTCTGGTATCTTTTTCTTTCTTGTCTGTCCTCGATTATTTATTTATTTTTTTTTTAGAATGCAAATTGGTTTTGGAGTCGAGCCTTTTTGAGGATGTAGGGGAGTCCGGATGTTAGGTAATGCTCGCTGGACAATTGTCAGATCAGCCGGAAGCCAGGGTCGTTTTTGATAGGCCACCAATTGTTGGTTGATCCATTGTTTAGCGTGATTTATTGCTGACAGATTCATTAGGCTCTCTCGCCACGTGCACTCGCGTAAATAAATAATCGGTGGGCCAGTTGTCAGGGAAACCTGGAGAACTGGGAATTGTCAGACAATTCATGGAATTGACTGCCCATCTTACCTCAGAAATTACGTAAAATAGCCGCTGGTCGCGTCAGAAAATTAATTAGAGTCCATCGAGTCTGCGAGTCTACCGTTCTCTCCTGGGAGACCCATTTTTTGTGGGGACCGAATTTAATGAATTTCATCTGAACAAAAAAACAGATGAAAGTCGGGTGTTCCAGAACAGGACGTCCTGATAATTCAGGAAAATGTTAATTTGCACTTCAGGATGGCAGGTGGCACTTGGTCTGGAGGAAATCAGGACTGTCGAAGTCGACATTGGACAGAATTTAACTGTAGCCTGTGCTAATGACGATGTGTCACAGCATCCTGGCAATAACACCAATGTCATGTGGGTCAGGGAGGGAAGGGAGGACAAACAGTTTCAGAGGATGAAAATCGGCTCTAATAAAGCACTACAGCTGGTCAATGTTAGTGCTGAGGATGCCGGGAATTACTTCTGCACACTTGATAATGACAGTGGAGCGAAGAAGACGAGGATCAATATACAAGTTAAAAGTAATTATGAGCCATGAAAATTTTTAATATTTTTTTGGTGAAATTTTCCGCTTCAATTGCGGAAAATTTCGTTACTTTCGAGTTCTACGGAAATTTTAAGGAATTTCATCATTGAAAATTCGGAATTTTCAGAAAAATCAATGAGAAGTGCCGATTTCAGTTCATCATTCTCAAAATATATTCTTTTTTTGTCCTGTAAATTGTCAATAAAAAATTGACAATTGTCCCAAATTTTTTTTAGCTGCACCTCCGGCCCTCCACAACGTATGGGTCAAGCCATCAACGATATTGGCGAATATTCTCTGGGAGGTGAATGGAACTGGTGGTTACCCAATAATTGACTTCACTGCCGAGTATCGTTTAAAGCCAGTCCCGGGGAGAGAGCCTGAGGACTGGAAACCGATTATTCCAACGCACATTCCGCCGAACTCTGTATGCTACCCACAGGACAAAAAAATGACACCCGCGGAGATCTTTTACTGAATGCTCTACTTTTTTTGTTCCAGAGACAAATCGATGTTTACCATTTGGAGCCAAATACAACGTATTTATTTCGTGTCTGGGCGACTAACCGGCTTGGTCGGGGCGAAATTGTCGAGGTCGAGGGTCACACGCATTTTTCAGACGAGGATAAAGGTAAGTTATCGATCATTTGGACCATTTTATTCTGCACCTTGGAGTCACATCTAGAGACAAATAAATCCCCAGAAGAATTTTCTTTTTTCATTTGTAAAAAGATTTTTGAAGGTATGACCACTAATGAATTTTTGTAAATATATTAAACGTGTGGGTATTTGTATTTTTTGTTTTCGTCTATTGAGGACTTGTTGAATGGAAATTATGAATCACTGTATCATCAGCGAATGTTTTCGAATAGATTGATGAACTATTTTCAGAACATTCCAACGTTTCTGAAATTTTTTTTAGCCTCGGGGAATTTTTTTGTTTTCTATGCCGTCACAAGTTGGATATTTTTAATCGCTCACAACTCGTTAGTTTCTCAATATTAAAAAATAAATAAAAATACGTGTCCAATAATTTTTGTTCAATTTTAATATTCGGTAGTAATAAAAAATTCACGCAATCCCTGAATTCTATTCGAAAGCAAAAATGTAAAAAAAAATTGGAGAATGAGGTGAATATGAATGATTCCAGAGCTTGCCAAGCACCTTTTGGCAGGAGTTGAAAATTTCGACACTCGAATCTGGGTAGCAGCTGTAGCTATTGTTATGGGAACACTAATGGTCCTCGGTTTAGGTACCTGTTATCTCCTATATCGTGAGTGGAAAGTACCCTGTAAGCATTCACTTGTTAACTGTTGAGTTTAAGGGCTTTTTGCTTCTACTCTGTCTCTTTTGATGCCCTTGCTTGAATTTTTAAAACGATGTACATTTGCTACCTGCATGAATGAGCCTCTAGTGTCACTACAATGGATGATTATCATCAGATGAGGAATAATTCAATGCCGAATGTAGTTGTCGGATGATTTCCTCAAGGTAAATTTTCCCCTTTCCATAATTTAAGCAGGGGCATTTTTACTTGGCATTTTTTTAGTGTCTTATTATCTATGGCCCTAATCTCTAGCTTCACTTCCCGACTTGATTTTTTATTGAAAAAATTAATAACATTTTTCATCACTTTATAATACTTCTCAGCTGCAAGCCAATCAACGTAGACTAATTACAACTAAAAATAACAACTTATTTCATCAAATAAAATACTCATTTTATCACCTCTTTCTATTCTCTCGCACTAAACATTATTTTCACAATGTAATTTAAGTAAATTAATTAAATTAGGTAAATTAATTACGCTAAGCACCAGTCGATCAGCGAACCATGGGAGAACATTTTTATTGATTTATTTTTTTAAATAATTTCATTAGTGTAAATTGAATTAATTGTTCTGGTATGAGAATGAGTCTAGATTTAGAGAATTGGTGAAATTTATAGTTGAAATGATAAAGGATTTAGAGGATTGAGGCCTTAGATTGGATAAAGGGATTGATAGATAATTCATTGAATGATTTGAAATTTAATATTTCGAGGTAATTGATTTATTAGTTATGGGGGAGAGAGGGTAGAAGCCCATGTAATATGGCTCATGGCCTGGGCTAATGAAAATTAATTCGCTCCGGTGGACGTTTTCAGCGCAGCTGGAGGAACAGGAAGTGATTGAACTCGTACCAAATATCATATTAAATCCTGGATTTTTTGACGAAAGAAGTGAGCGCATACCTCAAGATGAAAATTACAACACCCACACGACAACTCGATTGAATAATAACACTGTTATTCTCCCGAGACGCCTCTAGCGATCATTTGTTCGAACGAAATAGCTCGTTATTGCGATTTAACTGGAGAATTTTTGCAGTTAACGAAAACAAAAAGTTATGATGTTTTTCATCCGAGCCCCCCACGGGGCTGATTTTTTAATGGAATTGTTGATTTTTTTTTCAACTATGAAAGTGTTCAAAAAGTTTGGGGAGAGAGACTTTTTGCCAATTCACGCCGTTTTTTATTGTTTTAAGGGGGATCGCCGATTTTTTTCAAGTTCCAGACGAATTTGATGGAAAATTCGGGAGATGTGTAGGCACGGAATGTTCGGAATTATATCTTTTACAATGACATTTGTTCAGTAATAGAAAATATCGAGAAATTTTGAATTACAAACGATCGAATTTTCGAAATGCTCGAAAACATTTTCGCTGAACGAAATTGGAAATTGTAGGATGATTTGAATTTTTACGAGTCGAAAGAATCCATAAATTACAATTTTTAACAGGAAAAGTGAGAAAAATGTGCAGTGGATTTTTTATTACTCTCCCCGTAGAAAATTGTAATTTTTATATTAAAAAATCTATTTATAAACATCATTCAAAATTGAGAATTTAATGAGATTTCTTGCCTACACTTTTTTGACATAAAAAAATGGCGAGACTTTCCCTTAGAAAAAAAAATAAATCAACGTTGATAAACGGTCGCTTGGGGCAGGGAGGATCGACCACTTGTTGATTGTCGACTGCATTTTTTAATTGATAAATACGTTTATGGTAATTGTAAAACTTCCATGGAAAACATGGGCATTTATTGGGGGGAAAAAAATTCATCGAGAAAGACTGCAGCGTCTGACGACGGTCTCGAGATTTTTTTTATATATTTTTTTAAGACTTTTCGAGACCTTCGGACGACGAGATTTATCTGATCTATTATTTATCAATTATTGCTTATACTCAATTTTTCACGACTGGATCAATTGTCGGTTCAATTAAATTAACTCAAATGCTGGGCAACGGGGGAGTCGAGTATGCGCTTTTGCTCTCGTCATTGGGCAGGAATTAATTCTTCGGGAATTTAATTCAGAGAATGTTTATCGAAACAGTTGTCGATACAGAGGAATTGATAGTTCTTCTGTGTTTGCGAGTGTTTATTCATTAATTCATTTACGAAGTTATGAAAATTTGCTTTTCAACTGTATCAATATTTTTTTATTCAAAAATTTCTCTCTTCGTCAAGATTTTTCCCTCGAAATATTCAGAATTTTTTAATTACTAAGCACTCTAAAAATGCAAAAAAAAGGTAAAAGAAAATTTGATACCAAATATTTTCTGTAAACGCCATAAAAATTTCCAAGTTTTTTGTTTACTGAATGAATTTAAAGGAGAAAAATCTTAATCATTACGAGAAACAGGGGAAAAAATATTGATCCTTCCACAAAATTTTGTTCATCTCGATTTTTCTTGTGGTCAAGATTTTTCTCTGGAGGAAATAATGAATTCAAAATTTGTATTCACCTCCGCTAAAATAAATTTCAACGAGAAAAACCAGAATAACAAGGAAAATCGACTAGTTAGTCTTGGGTATTAACGAAATAATGAAAGAATTTGCTTCAAAACCGAGTAGAATACTTCTACACACTTCCATGCTTGTTATCAGTTAAAAATGTAAGAGAGATTGCCATTAAAACGCTTTTAACGCAGCCTTAAAGGAGCACTAAAAGCTAATAATCGAATGCCTGCACAATTTCACGTTATTAACGAGTTGATATTCAATAATAATTAAGTAAATTGCATTTTGCTTAACGATTGTGAAGAGTTATTCACAGTATTACAGACCATTTGCACGAAGGGAGGGGGGATATTTTTGAAGGAATTTGAATCTGGTTGGGGCATATCAGACTGGCTCAGTTCGAAAACATTTCAATCACAATAAAAAATAAGAGAACATTTCTAAATAATTATTAATGTGTGTGCGGGAGTCTGAAGGTGTGCAGGGTTCGAAGACAATTTTAGAATGAAATGTGAGAGAATTTATTTGCATTTTTTTAGAAATCAAAAGACATTCCTAGAGATTTGTTACAATTTTTTTAATTGTTTTTTTTTTCTTTGAAATTTTATGTTGAAAGGTCCAAAGATTAGTTTAATTTCAATATCTGATAGATTAATAACTAAATAAACTGATGAATCAATTTTTACATGGTTGTAACGAAAATTGGTTGTTTTAGAAGCTTAAGGTCTAGTTGAGGAACTAATTGAGAAGGAAATAAGCTTCGTACTGTGCACTCTGTGTTGTGAATGGTATTCAAAATGTCTACTTGGCCGATACATTAACGTGTATCTGGATTTAACACTTCGCTAATCTGTCAAGATGGCAGGAGATTTCTTGACTCTGTAAATTCTCTTTGCCCGGTGAATTTGGAAACTCAAAAATTATCATTATCAAATCCTTCACATCTCGAAAATGTTATGGAGTAATTTGTACATGATCTGAAGGGAATTAGTAATTTTTAAAAATGTTTAAAAAGCCGAAGTGGCTGATGTAAGCGCCGCCATCTTTCCATACTCTCAGGGAGGGGGTGTCATCATGACGGCGGCGCAATCATTCGCCCACCTCGCATTTCTGAACATTTCTAAAAATTATTTATCCGTCTCAAATCATCTCTAGTTGGTTCCCGTTGGCTCTCGTTAGTACTTTTCCTAAGTCGGAAAGAGCAGCCGATGCATAATCGGAAGGTCACGGGTTCGAATCCCGGTCTGGACTAGCCATTTTTTCAATTAAAATTTCTTATAAATTTTATATTGAGAATATTTTTCGTAACGGTAATTTTTGAGATGCAGATTCCACCAAACGATGAGAATTCGCGGAGCTAACATTTGCCCGTATTTCGGTGGGTTTTTTTTCTCCTGCCCTCTTAACTTAAGAAAGATTTAAGGAACATTGGAAGTTAATAAGTCATTGATGATAATAACAACATAAATTACTCTATATTTATATAGCCGAAGGAACATCGTAATATTTTAGGAATAAGGCAAATGGACAATTTTTTATATACGAGATTAATGGAAATAACAAATTATATAACGCTGGTGCAATATTTATCTACATTTATTATGAAATTTCGGGTGTAATTGGTGTAATTGGAGAGGTATCTTCATGCTTGATAGTCATGGCTTTGGGAAGGACAATAATTGTAATTGTCCACTGTGGAGGATGTTATTATGCGTTTTGTGAAGTATTGAATGTTTTTATTTTTGTGTTTGTTATTGAGAATTTTCTAATGATGAGGGGGGATAAATTGTACAAATGACAGAAGAACTTCGAGAAAAGTATTTTGAGATGATGCACACGGAGTTTTTGTTATTCATCTCCAGTGGAAAGTTTAATAAGAAAATGTTTAATAACCAGAAAAATTGACTAATCTCGATTACGAGAGTAAAAGAAATTATTCTTCATCTCAAGACTTTTCTCTTGAAATCTCCAGAGGTTGTTAATTAATAATGACCCCGGAAATAATTGGAACGCGGTAAAAATTTTATTCAGAATATGTTCATCTCAAGATGACAACAAATTCTGTGAATGAAATTTGTTGTTAATCTCGAATGGAAAATTTTCACCGGGAAAATCTCAATAACAAGGAAAATCGACGGATTACTCTGGACTCTGTAAATGGAAAAAATATGAATAATGCATAGAATTTTTTTTATGCCTCAGCATAAATTTCAAAGTTGATCTGATGTGTTGAATCGATTAGGAGAAAATATTTGTTTAATTTGTTTCGTATAGCCTCTGGCATTAGCTTTAGCTGATGCGTAACTGATTCCATTCCAAAATTTAATTAGTGAGAGTGTAATATCCATGTATGTACCTGGGGTTTGACCAATTTATTTTGTTACATAATCTTTATTTTTTTGTTGTTATTAATTTTTTTTTTTCTCTTTCTAGGGATCTAGTGAAATTTATAATTATCATTTCAGGTTTTGGTAGCTATCAACGAGTATATTTTTCATGTGAAAACGTAGGGACATATCAGAATTGCTGAAAAAATCCACAAATTACAAAAGAGAGAAATATAAATGTCATGTTTATCTGTAAGACGAATAAACTCAGAGCAATAGTTAGGTTGTGACATTACAACGCAGATAAAAAGGGGGAAAAATCAGTGAATAATTGAGGAGTTGATTTATGGAAAAATTAGGTATATTACTGAGTTCGTTTGTTCGTTTATGTGAGTGTGATTATTTCGTAAGCCTACTATTTACACTGTATTAATGTAACGTTGTATACAGCCAGTGTATTTTTAATGATATTAAAGAAATCGTAATACTCGAAATGGTAAAATAATTGACTTTATTCATGAAAAAAAAACTGAAAATTTACATTTCTCAATCAAAATTAATTTCATTAATAATTCCAGACTGGCAGAGTAAAAAGCCAATTTTGTTTTCGTCATTCCGATAACATTTCTTCAGACTTAAAATTAAGTTTTGGCTTATAAAAATTGAATGGTCGTTGAAATTCCCAATTTTCTTTAACTTGTTTCGAGTACAGTCTGAGCAATGCTCTGGCACAATTCCTGAATCTTATCGCTGGGAGTAAATTCAGCTGCTAAAATTCCATTGGCGAGTGCCACAGTCTCTCTGACAGTTCTCGCATTTATCCATACTCTTCCATTCATCCCAACAGCGAGTTCGTAGGGCTGTTCCTTGCCAAATGCTGTGAAAAAGGGACTGTTCTCGTGGAGGAGTTTTCTCACTAGATTCAAGGAACAAGTGAAGATCATTCCCTTCGGTCCAAGCACCCCGAGCTTGCCTCTTTTGCCGTGAGAGTCAACACAGACGAGCTCTGCCTCCATGTCCTTACTCGCGATGAGAAGTTTTGCAAATACGACATCGCCAATTTGAACGTCTGGACGATTTCTCTTGCTTGCACCCTCGAAAGCTAGGTACGGGAGGGAGGCTTGCTCAGAGGCTCCAATGTCTACTTTAAATATGTCCCCGACTTTTCGAGTCACTATTCCAACCACATTTTCACCTCTGCATGGAATGTACCTGGAAATTATTATTTTCAGAGTGAAAAAGTCTGAGATTTTGAAATAAATAATTATCTTCTTTTTATTACTGTTATACTTAAGACCCGAATGTACCGCCAGTCGAATGTTATCAAGATTGTTAACAGTTGTTTTTATTTTTCTTATAATTTTGTGGAAAATTATACTCTCGGAATTCTCCGCAAAAATTGAACAAAAACTCTTCCCAAAAATAAGGCCTGGCAATCCCCAGCCGAATGTTATCGAGATTGTTCTTATTTTGAAATTTTTATCTACAGAGGTATCTATTTGGATACACATCGATTTGAAAACACTTTTTTTTGTAATCAGCAGATCCGCAAGAATCAAAAATATATTTTTCACAAAAAACTAGAGAAAATTAGGAACATTTTCAGAGTTTTTGAGAAATAAGTGACTAGAGGATAATAGTATATTATGCAACATGTGCGTAATTGTGTTTTTGGCTCGTGGGAGGTTGTAACACGAGCCGAAGGCGAGTGTTATAATCCCACGAGCCAAA
>JAPYZN010002929.1:0-10593 GCA_030522865.1 Psyttalia lounsburyi | reverse complement strand
TTCAGTAGACCAATGCTATTAACGAACGAAGGGCTTGGCGTTATTTTGATTTCACGTATTTTTTTGTGAATAGAATTGACGATATTTTTTTTTTAAATTTTGATCAGGACATAAAACGTCAACTTGGCCCAATTTTTTCACAAAAGTTTTTTTGTGATTTTTTTATAGGATATGATAGACTTGCTGCAACGATTTTTCTCCGAATATCCTAATAAAAAAATTTCGTCCACTCTCCTAATCTCCCAAAAACTCCAATAATCTCAAAACAATTTACAGATCTGGCGGTGACGATCGGTCGCGAGATAAACTTTCTTTCTTCCAATGGTACGTTAATAGGCCGAGTGGTCAACCCCTCTGCAGTATCCCTAACAGCAATAGCTTACAACGATGAGACCCATGAGATGTATCTGGGTGATACCAGAAACAAGAACACGTCGATCTTTTCCAAGATCTTAAGCGAAGAGAGCAAGATCTGGACCCCAATCCTTCCCAACACCAACTCCACCCACATAATCGGTATGATCTTCGACCCGGTCTTCTCCGCCCTCTTCTATATAGACACCAAGCGTTCCTCAATACTAAAAATGAAAGTGAATTCCTCAACCAACAAATCCACTCAGAATTTCTTCGCACCCTCAGAAGTGATTCTGGATCTGGCAGACCAAAGCCCCAGAAGTTTAAGTCTGGACCTCTGCAGCAGAACCCTCTACTGGGCCAATAGCAATCCCGCCAGCCCTTCAATAGAGTCCTCAGATCTCTCTGGCACCTCAAGAAAATCAGTCATTAACTCAAACCTTTATGAGCCCTTGGCAGTTGCTGTGGACCATACCTCGGGCAAGCTCTACTGGATCGATGACGAGGAGGGCATTCATTACAAGATCGAGAGGAGTAATCTTGATGGATCCATGAGGGAACTTCTGGTCCATGGAAAACATCAGCAGCCAGTTCACTTGGCGATCGATGACGAGTTCATCTACTGGACTGATTGGGTCCACTCTTCCATCTGGAGGATTAGCAAAACTCCACTTCTTGGCGATGAACCTAAGAACTGGAAGTCCTTCTTCGATACTAATCGAGATGCTGATCCTACTAGTCTTATCTCACGAGACAATCTGGGACGAGTGGATTGTGTGGCCGTGGAGAAAATCAAAAAGACAAAAGCGGAGGATCAGAGGAATAATGCAGAGGCCTACGAGGGCCTTCTAACAAGCACTGAGGTGGATGGTGATGGGAAGAGGAAGGAGGGTATGGTTTGCTTGAATAAGGGCAAGTTGAAGATGGGGAACAGAAGTTGTGAGTGTCAGGTCGGCTATGATGGGCTGCATTGTGAGACTTCGGTTTGTCATAATTACTGTATCAGAGGAGAGTGCACGGTAGATTATCAGGGCAGGCCGAGGTGCAAGTGTGACCGGAAGTTCAGGGGGAGAAGGTGTGAGGTGGATGCCTGCGTTGGGTTCTGCCTCAATGGAGGAGAGTGTGACATTAACAATGGAGAGCCCTTCTGCCGGTGTAACGAGGCCACTGGAGTTAGATGCGAGAAAAGGATTGGACAGGAGGACCTCTGTGAGCTTCTCTGTCAGAGTGAAGTTCAGGATTTTGCAGGTTTTGACAGAATCATCTGCAGGTAATTTTTAATAGTATATTTCTCACCTAGGGAGGAAAAGTAAACATGTCGTCCTTACGTGCACAATTACCGCCCGAGCCGAAGGCAAGGGTCGTAAGCACGTGGGGAATACTTGTCTGATTCTCCACCCGAGGGTTGAATACGATTTTCCTGCTAAAATAGACGAAAGTGAATTAGTATGCTCACTTTCGGTCCATGTAGACAGAAAAAATTATTAATTGTTGACGTGCACGTGTTAAGGATGCCCTTCACCTACTTCTAATCCTTGATTTTTTTTGTAACTTAATGTTACAATTGGCATGTATAATTATGACATTTTTTATTCCATTGTTATTTATAGACCCGCAAAGGTCCATTCAAGTAAATCCTTGTAACCCCTCCCAGTAAATCTATTTATCAATAGTGTTTCTTTACGTTTTTAGAGAAATTTACTAGCATTAAGAAAAGGAGGATAAATTGAGAAATGATACTAAATCTTTAAGAGGCAATAAACAAAAATACAACTTAAAAATGTGATATTTTTACTTTTCAAGAGGATTATGCATCTGTGAAAAATCTCAAGCAGTTAAAAGAAATGCAAATAGGAATAGAGCATGCTCAAAATCTGCAAACATTTTGAAATTTCAAAATTTCTCTAGGTTTATTTTTAGGCTATTTTATTTCCAAATTCACTCTTAATAATACACTAAACATCAATTCGATAGATGAAATACGTTTTAAATAAGAATTTATAGTGAAATTTTCCGTAAAAATTTCAGGAATGTGTTCGTCTGCAACCCATTTACTTGGCAAAAGTAATATTTGTCAGAGTGTAGGTGCTCTTGCAATGAATTAGTCAATTGTTGCGAGATTGATGAATTTTTATTGGTTCATTCATTTGTCAATATAATGAAGAAGTAGTAATCAATTCAACAAATTATTTATAATTATTTAGATACATAATAAAAAAATTAATTAAAATCAAATGTAATTTTACAAAATAGATTTTCAAAATTAATATAAAAAAAATTATCCTCGGCAATTTTTTCTTACAACCGTTAATTTTCAACATATATAAACAATTCAAAAGAATTCTAATGTTTTAACCAATTAACACGACTTGATTTGTCTTTACAGATGTCCAGAGAAAAATGCAACTCAAAATTTAAAATACGGCATGCATACATATGGCGTAGAGAATAAAATTCTGGTAATAATATTCTCGGTGATAACTAGCGTACTTACGGCATCAATAATCGTACTTAGCTATTTCGTTAACAAATTCCGTCGAAGGCCGAAGATAAAGAAGCGGTTTGTAGTCAGTAAGAATGGGATAACTCCACTCACATCCAGACCACAATTGCCAGGGGACCAATGTGAAATCATGATTGAAAATTGCTGTAACATGAATATCTGTGAAACGGTGAGCATATCTATCCTTTTCCGTTAAAGATTGGGTTCCTAACGAACAAAATTTCTCGACCTTTACTTTTGCGATTACTCATTTCTGAGGTTGCTGCGTGGTTGAGAAATATTGTAAAAAGTCAAGTCATTTTCTTCTGTTGATCTGTTAGGTAATAATCTAACTAAAAAAGGTTATGGGACGTTTTTAGAGAGAATTTTGCTTTAGGTCCTTTAACATGTTCTCGTACAATCATTTGTCACTGAAATAATTTCATAATAAGAAACCATTTTCAATCAGATTTTTTAAGATGTTATGAAAACATAAAAACGTAATTTTTTATGGAAAATTTCAAGATCCATAAAAATTTAGTTGAGAACGTCTTATAAATTCTTTGTTATTGAGATAATTACGTAATCGGTACAAATATTAGCCAATCACACGAGTAAAAAAACACTATAACGACACCCCGGACAATATTTTTCCGTAGTGACTTTGACTCTACCTAGTTTGGGACAGGGCGAATGCCAATTCCCGGACGAGGAAAAGTCAAGGTCAGTACGAAAAATATACTTTTCCGTACGGTTTTTCATTTTTCCTCACCCGGGGATTGGTACGGGCTCTTCCCCGAACTTGAAAAAGTGAAAATCACTACGGAAAAATATCGTTCCTGGGCTGTCATTATGGAGTTTTTACTCGCGTGGCTGGCCGCCTCGCCCACGGCTCGGCTCACCAAACTCCACGTGAATAAAAAACCCCATAACGACAGGCCGGAAATATACTATTTCAATTTTGCACGTGGGAGACGATGATCTGTTTCCCAAGGCTCGGGCATAAAATGTACTATTTCCGTACAGCTCTTGCTCGAATTCGGAAAAGGGAAAATCACTACGGAATAGTACATTATGTCACCAGGCGATGAAAGTATTATCTGACGAATGTGGCTTTATAATCATACTGGCTTTGTAATCATGTGATTATAATCACATGAGTCAGATAATATTTTTATCGCCGAGTTTTTCTTGATTGCAATGTTAGGTAAATCGTTAGTAAATACTGGATTCATTTGTATCTACGTAAGAGTCATGGGAATGAAATTATCCGCAAAAAACCAAACTGCCAAATTGCGGGGTGGGGATAAGAGCTCGAGAGCTGAAGGGCGCATGCGTAGCAATGAAAAGGATCATGTTTCTAGTGGTTTTGGTTAACGAATCATGAAATTCATTGAAAGATGGTTAATCAGTTTTTTTTATAATTGTCGTTAAACTTCCTGTACGTACATTAATAATTAATAAAATTGGTTAACTAATTATTGATTTGAAGAACGATTATCGTTATGTCAGCATTCAATAGAGTAGAATATTTTTATCGTATTTTTTGGTAAGACGAATAAGACCGGAAATCAATTCCGGCTTCTCGCGTTCCCGACGAATAGTCTACTGAGTAACTATCGAGCTCCTTTGGAACATGAATAGTGCGTTATTTTTAATCATACATTTGTTTCAGGCATGTTACTCGTTATGATTAAAAAAATTATAATAAATTAATGATTTTTTTCAATGAATTTCATGATTAGCTCAACAAAACCACTAGAAAAATTATCCTCTCCATTGTTGCGCATGCGCCGTTTTTCTCTCGAGCTCGTACCCTCATCCTGCTATTTGCCAGTTTGCTTTTTTGCTGATTATTTTTATGCTAATGACTCTTAAACGTAGATTCAAATGAATCTAGTATTTACTAACGATTTACCAAACATGGCAATAAAAAAAATCGTTTAAGATTGATTAGAAAAAAGAATGCGGTAACTACATGGGACAATAGTTCTTAATTTTGTATTAAAAAAACGATCAACTCGTAAACAATTTAAACTTTTTTACTATCACGTGCGTACGATTTACTATCGACTGCATAATTTTATTTTTTTAATTATTAATTTATTGCGACTAATATCATACTGCCGTTTGAGAAGTGGAGCAGCTAGTCAGTCTCCCCACCACGCCCCCTCGCTCGCGGTCGCCGACCGAACCTGTTCTCTTCAAATCGTTTCACGCTGGTGTGACATAGGGCGCGCCGTGTTTTCGGATTACTCTACTGAGCCAAAGGAAGTTTCACCTAAAAAATTAACTAACAATCTAATTAAAAATATTACAGCCATGCTTCGAGCCCAATCTTCGAAGTCCCGAGCTCAGACTCAGCAAAAAAGAAGAGAAAAATTCACTCCTCATGAACATCGATGGAAACAACTCGTGCTAGCACCGAATTTCAAGAAAACTCCCACCAAATCACCCTCATTGAGACGATTTCCCTGTAATGAGACTGTCCAAACTCTCACTTGTCTACACATTACGCGGGTAAATCATGAAAAAAACATGTAGTATTATTGTTAAGTTTGACAATGACGAGTAAACGTCGCCAAAGGAATCCTCGTAAACTTCGATAGCTTTGTTTATGAATTTTCAAGATTCTTGTTTCGATAAACGGCAATATTGAAAAAAAATACGAGGGATTGCCAACGAACAATGATTCAGTTTTAATCGCCTTGTGTACGCCCAGAGAATTGAAGCTTACGAAATGGAGAGGACTCTAGTACTGGGTTTTAGTTACCAAAGAGTAAAGCAAGTGGAGATAAGTTATATTTAATTATCATTAACAATTATTCAGGTGTTCATTTGTCACTGATTAATTTAAACGGTCACGCCGACTAAGATTCAACAAGGTATTGCGTCTGATAGTGGAATCTATGTGATCGAGAGGAGTAGATAGTCCTAGATTTCAACAGTAACTCATTATTTCATTTGCAAACACATCTGAAATTAGATCAGTGCAAACATTTTTTTTTTCAGTGCGTATTTACTTTGTTCAGTCAGTAAATAGTCAACAAACTCAACTCTCAGATTTTTAATTCTTATTTACTTGTTCGAGAAAATGAGAAACAATTGATGCATAAGACAACGATTTTTGAAAGCCCGTTCAAACATTTTAGCAGTGAAATATTTTGGATTTAAGACTAAACAACGTAGAACAAATTACCTTCATATGATTTTTTATTATTAATTTCCCGATGGGCAGCCATTGTTTACAATTAGTTTTGCTAGCCTTGCTGTGAGAAATTATATTTTAGCTATAAATAAATGATTTGTGTCCTTGGAACCAAGACATAATCTTAATTTTCAAGTCACGAATTGTTTCACACTAGTAAAGACGTATGTTCAAAATAAAATTTTTGTGATACCTGCCTAAAAACTGAACTTTCTTTACTAATATGTGTAAAATGGTTGTTTTACGCACCCTAAATTGGTTGTCTCGAGTGCGCAAAGTGAAGCATTCTGAATGCGTATACGGTAATTCACTTTACGCACGACCTTGAACTTCACGCACGAATCAACCACTTTACCAACCATTCCGAACAGTGAATTGTGGCATGTATCGTAAAAATAGATTGTGGTAGGCGTGCGTGTGAAAAAGTGGTGTTCTTTATGCACGCAATAGAATCTTTTATAATGTAACATTTTCCACCCTACTTGTCGCGCATTGTAAAGAAAAATAGGGTTCTATACTCACGGTATACTACACGTCAACACGAATCAGAGAAAGCGATTTGGGTCTTCGGCTCATTCAATAAATCTTACACGAGCCTAAAAGCACTTTCGTATAATTTTACCAAAATATATGATTTTTCTCCCAGTGACCAAGAAGGTTCTGGCACTCCCGTCATTTCATTGAAACGATGAGATAATAGGACGTTGAAATTCTACATATCATGACATTTATTACTGCCTACGTTCCCAAAGCTTTTTAGCCGATGCCATGATAGGATTTCAGAACACGAATGATGAAAATGACAAAGAGATATAGATTGAGGGAGAAATTTATTTTGTGAAGTCAATTTAAAATGGGGTTCGATAAAGATGTCTGAAGGTAAAAGATAATTTTCTAGAGGCAAATTTTTTCTACAAAAATTTTACTATTTTGTTTGGTTGATTAAACAGACCGAAATTATTTGCAATAAAAATATTTTTAATACACCAAAATTGAATTTGTTTCGTCTATTTGTATTCATAATTTATAATAATCATAATTTTGTTTATTTATTTTATAATTGAAATTATAGAACTCTAAAATCATCTTTTGAATTAGCATCGAAAAATTGTTTTGAGTAGAAATAAATATCTTCCTCAATGCAGAAAAACGACACAAAATACTGCCTGATTGTACTATTTAATGTCTTTAAACTCTGTAAATTGTTAACGTCAGCAGTAGCTGAAAACACTGATGGAGTACTCGTGTCATTTTCATGAAATTAAAAGTCAGCGGTTAACGAGTACTAGCCATTCCACGTGTAGAAATGGTATACGCTGATAAGTAAGGCTGAACCCAAGCTATTAATCTACATAAATGCAAATCAGCATCTATACAAATCATTCAAACATTAAAAAATAGCACCCAGTGCTATAAAAAAGTAATTATAAAATCGTAAGGAGAATGGGAAAAAAACTTGAATCTCTTATTATCATTATAAATAATCACCTTCCATTCAAATTTTCTAGAGAAATAATGAAAATAGTTAACTTACCTAATTTACTTAATTAATTAATTTAATTGTAATTCACCCAAAAAAAAATTTGTAAAATTTACTTTCGTTATTGATTGTCTTTCTTTTATTTATCAATTCACAGAGTCGGCTCTGGTCGTTTTTCGCTTATTAGATCATTTCAACTTCATTTTATTTAATATTAGAAATTAAGGGGGTCTTCTCTTCTCGAGGCCTAAAATCGAGCGGTTACTTTAGAAATTAAATGCGTAGGATCTATTCAATGCATTTTTATAATTTTTTTTATCTTGCGCATGCATCTCTTGACTGTTGAAATCAGTTTTTTTATTTAACAAAAAAATCGTGTGACTACAAAAACGTAATTGATTACATTGACGTTGAAGCCGCTCAGTTTAACCAACCAGGTAATGCTAATCTGTAGTAAAAAAATTGATAGTTTTTATAATCAGGGTGACGTTGGCTGTGTATCCTCGAAAAAGTTTTTTTTATTTAGAAATATGTAAAAGTTATGTAACAATTTGTAGAAATTTTCAATTTTCACATAATTTCTTTTATCTATTAGAAGCTATCAAAACAGAACCAAAACTAATTTTTGAAATCGCATTCGGGGAAATATAACCCACGTAACTGATTATAAAAAATATCAATTTTTTAATTACCGAATGTCTGATTGGCCAAACTGTGACCTGAGCGGTTTCCACGTCAATGTAATCAATTACGTTTTTGTGATCACAAGATTCTTTTTTAATAAAAAATGCGATTTCAACTGTCGAGAGTAGATCCCCTTAATGGAAAAGCGTAACTGTTTTCAGTATGCCCTTAAAATATAAAATTTGTATAGTATACAGATGTATATACTACTGTACAAATGACTATATAATATAGTAAGGGGAATAGTTTGGCGACAAATTTCGTTATAATTATCATTTTTACAGGGAGAATCAAAAAGTGTAACTGTTTTCAGGTTTTTCTCAAATTATACAATTTGTTCAAGAGTTGTAACACCAAGTTGTAACGAACAATAAATTTTTTATTAAAAAAATTAGTTTTAAATAGACAATATATGAACGCATCAGAACGACAATTAAAATGACCTATTTAAGGTTTACCAGTTTACTTTTATTATTTTTTTGGGTGGAAGTAGAATTTTATCGAAAATTTTAGTTTATGTATTCATTGCTCATCAAGTAATTCGATAATGACATAAACACCACCAAATGCCTTACTGGGGTTTATCTAAGAAATAGGAAATTCCACGCTTTTGGTGCGGAAACAAATAGTTAAAGCCATCGGTTACTTAGTCGTTTCACTTGAACAATCATTTTTCCATTGAATGTCAATAGATATAAATTGTGAGGAAATATCCTTCAGCAGTTTTGAGCAGGTTTAAGATTTTGATATTGAATTTATTTCGTGATAAATATTCATAGGAGCTTTGGAAAATACCCTTTTCCCAGGCACTGATCACCAGCGATGTGATAGTGGATTTATGGAGGAAGGGGTGTATTCCCAAATTATTTATCTATTTTCGAACCATTATTTTTATTTTTTTTCTGTAATTATCATTGTCATTCTTCGTTGAGTCTTGTAGTGTACAATTTTTACGGAGGTAAAATAATTATATTAAAAGTTATTCAAGTACTTGAGGTGGACATTAACGAGTAATCATCATTTATGAGCAGCAACATACATAATTACTGTAAAAAGAATAAATGAATATGAAAAATTAAATGAATCTTTCATTAAAAATTGATTACGAATAAATGAATGATCCCCTTTGTTCTAATTGTTCTAATATGAATTGTCTTGCATCTGAAAATGGTTTCTACCTTCGATTACACTAGTGGAAAGTGATTCGAGATTTATCAGATGCTTACGTTATTCTAGCAGAGATTTTTATATTAAATTTATTTCATGATCATTATTCAGTATAGAAGATAACTGGTTTGCATTCCTCAATGATTCATCAATCTTCAAACTATTATTTTGTTTTCTTACTGTAATTATCATCCTCATTCTTCCTTGGTGCAATTTCACTTGCGTCAAAATGATTTTTGTCGCATTAATGAGTCAAATTTATTGAAGTACTTGAGGTGTACATTAAAGAATAATAATCGTTATTTCTAGACAGGAATATAAATAATTACTGTACATAGAATAAATTGATATAGAAAATTCATTGAATGTTTCACAAATAATTTATTATAAACCGATAAATTGCCCTTTTCTGTAATTTAACACGAATTGTTTTGCGTCCAAGACTATATTCACCTTCGAATAAGTCAGACGAATGTAACTCGGAGCTTTGGGCCATTGCATTATTTATCAGCAGCCAATTGTGACGACGGTAGGACAACCTTTTCTCCTGGTTTAAAGGCTGGCATTCCGAGGTAAGGACAGCTTGCACAGCGGAATGCATCTCCTAGATAGCACTAATAATAAAAAAATCAATAGAATCATGGATATTTTCAAAATTATGAATAAATACGGGGAGAGAACATGAGGTGCCATTAATAAGGAATTGTTATTGCACACTAAGAGAAAGTCTCACTCGTGTTAAAAAGAAAGTCGTGGTTTATTGAAATTATACAAAAGGATCTTTTATTTCGTACCCCAGTTTTTAGCTTAAAAATTGATTTAGGAGTTCCAAAACATTTGCATTCTTTGTGAAAGGAAGAAACGTTACTTTTAGCATTTCTTTACTCGATATTTTCATATGCATTCTTCTCTTGAAACAACGTTCGTTTTAAGCGGAACAGAGAATAGTTTGTTGTTCGTGTTGAATAATCGCAAACAAGGAATGAACTCTAAAATGTAAAAATAATATATTTAGAGGGAAATTTCTGAAATGTTGTTTCGAGATATTTTGATTTTACAAATGCCATGTGCATGAACCACGTTCTGAGCTAAATATTCCATTGTTTTTCAAAGCACAGTAGCGACTCGTTTCTAAAACTTCCAAAATCGAATAAAACCATTATTTTTGCAACAATCGATTTATTTGGCCCAAATCGGAGTCGTTTGAGAACGCGTCAA
>JAPYZN010002928.1:0-10594 GCA_030522865.1 Psyttalia lounsburyi | reverse complement strand
TACTCGGAAAATTGATATTGGACAATTGATCATTTTTACACGAAGCACTGACTTAAATAATTTTTTTAAAACAAATGTTTTGAGAAAAACAGAAACAAAAATTAAATGGTAATAGTCCTCATTAGATGATACTACATTATGGTTTCCATTGCTTACCGGATACTCTGAGGGATCACGTCCCGTATTTTGTGAGTAAATCCACTGGAAAACCTCGAGAGCCTTGTCCGTCTCCCCGCACTCCAGAAGGAATTTTGGACTCTCCGGAAAGGTGAAGAGCCACAGGGCCAGCATGAGAGAGGGTAGAGCACAGAGAGCGACGAAGAGATTCCAGGATTTGAAGTAGAATGAGTCTGACTGATACGTGATATTCAGTGGTACGATTAGCCACGCAATAACTACCAAAAGAAATAATGTTAATAATTGCATAAATTAATTAATTTGATTTCTATTAAAATCGATGGCTATCACAATTTTTTCGGATGATTATTTATTTTTACATACGTGGGAGGGCAATGACACCAACAGTCCAAAACATTTCCATCCAGCAGAGAATTTTTTCACGATATTTTGTTGGTTGAAATTCTCCCAAGTAGGGAAAGCAAATACCCATTGCTCCAGTAACACTGAAATGTAAGATAATTTTGGGCTGTTTTTAAAAATCTGTACTTCATACTAAATTCATGATTTCTCAATTGATAAAATTGTCTCATAAATTGTGATCATCAAAAAGAGTGTTAAAAGTGCCAAATTTGTTTGAGTCTCTTCTAATTTTAGCCCACCATTTTATTAATAAAATACTGCAATATATTGATAGATGAAATTTTTTAAAAATTATAAATGAATTTTTAGAGAAATATTTGTATTTCGAAGAAACTTACGCAAACCCATTGAAGAACCTAAACAGGAGGAATGGCCAGAACTGTTGAACGAATGATGAAATAATCCCCACAATTCCATCCATGAATAGTGTAGCGATTAACACAATTTTGCGGCCTTTGGTATCAGCCAGGCACCCCCAGATGTAGGACCCAATGACCATTCCTTGAGTGAAAAACAAATACGCTTAAGTTGGAGGGCTAAAGGAATGATTTTACATGAGCAAAAGTTTGAGATGTAGCTCAGCTACAGATAATTACTTAATTAATTATCAAAAGTTCACGATTTTCAAATGCTCTAAAATGCGTGATGACGTCACAAAGTGGGCTAATCATCGCACCAATCACAGCTAAGGCTCGCTGTAACCTAACCCAATCCTCACGTGCCCCTCAGCCAATAGAAGGCGTCAACTCCCCTCCCTCTCCACGTCCGACCAATAGAGAACTAACACCCCTTGCCTATACCTTGCGACATCATTAACGAACAATGGACTTTAAAATTCATCCTTTTTTTTTTAAATAAATTATTAGGGATGCTATATTGTAAGCGTCAAAAACAAAATTTGCTAGATATTTAGATTTTTTGTTTTTTTCGGTCTATTCTACGGCAAGAAAACAATAGTCATTTGTTGGTTTGATTGGATGTTTTTGATAGAAAATATTCCATTTTTATGTGTAAAAAATTGACAATTTTTCATTCAATCAAAACTTTTTCCCACGACAATGCTCTCCATCTCAGCGAGATTAGGCTTACCATATATCATTTGAAAGCTTATGAACTAAGTTTTGAAATCCATTATAAGAAAATCTAATGCAAGGTTTTTTGTTACCGATCTATTCACATATCGACCAATAAGGATCTATAGAGGCATCTGGGGGCCCGTACGGGTTCGTAAGGGTCTTTAAGCGTCTGTAAGGGTCTGCAAAGGTTTGGAAGGATTTATAAGGGGCTGCATTCAATTGTTAGCAGTGTTGAGTCAGAGCAGTTGAAAGATTTATCACTTTTATTTCATGAATTAGGAACATTTGAATATTAAATTTTCTACTCTGTATAATATAATGATTTGGTTAAAATGTACCCTTTCTAAGTATTTATCAATTGTCGTCTTATTGGCAGATAACCAGGCCATATCACTTGGAAATTAATTGGATAAGCTTTAAATGGTTCTAAATTCATCAACTTATAGTTATGGAAACGGAAGCTATGAAAGTTCATAATTATCCAATTGTTGTAAGTTCTGTCACATCTATGTCAGTTTTTTTGCGTTTCTGGGTATCATTATAACGACAAATTCAATCGAACCCGTTATCTGAGTCACGTGATTTAAAAGATGAATCCTAAGCTTGGAAGGTTTACTAATTTTATTGCTATGCATCTCCATTATTTCCTGAATGATAAATATTTATATATTATGAAAAATTTAGAAAAATGCCGTTCTCAATAGAATCGAATAAAGTTATAAAAATGAAAACAAAGTTCTGTCTGTGGAAATAAACCAAACAATTATTGATTTAGTTCGTATTTGTTACCTTCGCTTCTACGGATTTTAGCCGATCGGATATTAATAAATGTTGATAAAAAAATAATTCGAATGTTCATAAAATATATGTGAATTATTATGCGAACACTCAATGAAAATTTGAATGATAATTAAGGAAAAACAGTAATATCAAGTTGACTATGAATATGAGAGATAATTAATATTGGTCCACGAGCGGTCAATACGCGATACGCCTGTCTAGGGAATATTTTGTAAAATTTTTGGCTGTTCAATTACTAAAACGCTATCAACAATATTTCAATACAAGTATTTTCAAAGGTGTTTTGATGGATGAATTCGTAAAAAAATTAGCTCCACGCGAGTTCTCTATTATTGAGAAGCCATCGAATTTCCCGAATAAGTCCTAGGGTTTCCCTCGCTCTCGGTTAAATCAATATTTTTAACTTTCTAGGTCGTACTAATTGCATCATAAATCCACCTGCAGACTTTCTCGAGCAAATCACGTGACCTTGCATTGATAATTCAAAGTTAAGTTGATTTGCGACAAATGAGAAAGGGCAGGAAAAAATTGGAGGGGAAATTAATTATCGTCCTAATTGAATATGGAATATTTAAGCAATAATGTAAATTATAACAATCAACAACTCACATGTATATATGTAATTTATACGTCGTGTATATTTTGTATTTTTTTAAAACAAAATAAACTAAATACTTTGGGAAAAAGAGGAAATAAATGCTCACCAAACATTGGTGATGCGCTCAACCAGCCTTTGGTGGTAGAATCCATCTGGAGATCGCATTGGGCGGCTGGCAGGACAAACGAAATTATCGTTACGCCGATGGCTGTGTCCATGTAAATTAGTCCGCATATTGCCAGTAGCATATAATGGAATTTGCCGAATCCTGTGTATTGATAAGGTGGAAAGAAAATCTGTTAGATAGCAGTAAATAATGCAGGCAGATATTTCATTATCAGTGATAACGGGTGGCACCAGGGGATTTCCTAAAGGATGACGATAAAGTTCAAGGCCGTGTATGGATTATTTTTTTTTAGTTGAATTTTAGCTGAAGTCATTTTTTGCGGAGGCTACTTTTTCGAGAGCCCCTTTTCGGCTATTTCTCCTCGGACTCATCTTTTTATTGGCTAATTGTTCTTCTTTTTTTTCAGTCATCTTTTCATCAGTTAATTTATCCGCAGCCATCGATGAGGATCAATTTTTTCGCAGTTATTGAGTTCCGGATCAATAGTTTCTTCAGCTATTTCCTTCCGGGACCAACTTTTCATCGGTTCTTTCTCGCTAGAATCGACGAATTTTTTCGAAGTCAATTTTTCTTTGGTTTTTTTCTCCGGTAGCTATCTTGGTCACATAGTTACTGATATTCGGGCTTAACTTCTCGAGGTAGGGGGAAAATGAGAGATACGGGAACATGTCTTTTACGACTAGTCGACACGTGATATTAAGATATCAACTCTACCTGGTCTCCGCTGCGTCAACACCCATTTGATTACTATTTCGTTGATTATTACTATCATGTTTCCTCAGAGACTAATCCATTGAAATATTTACCAGAGCTAGACGTTCTCATGACCTACCTTGAGGCGCAGTGATTTATTAATGCTCCAGATTCATGTCGTATTTTTTTGAGAAAAAAATCGTATGACAACTTTAAAAGAGCGGAATTCATTTTATGAGTGCTTTCCCTTTTTTTCAATCAAGAGCTGATTGTAATTCTACTCACCCGTAACGGTGATTGCATGCTCGAAGTCGGCACCTCCGTCGGCCAGGAAGTCGAGCCCTTTAAAAATTTAAGAAAAGAATTGTTATTCATTATACGGATAACGCAATTCATTAATTGCCGAATGAATTATTCGATTCATTCCCCTTGGAAAATGGAATAGACAGAAAAATACAAGCCTTAAGGTCTAAAATTGATTACTAATTCATATAGCCTACATAAATAATTGAATTAAAAATTAAATGTCATTTGAATAAAACGATTAACGAAATCAATGGATGAATTATAATAAGAAATCTATCTCCAGTTTTTATTAAATCATACCTTCAAAAATGAGATTTTATAGGAGAGAAAATTAATTGAAATTGTAGAAAATTGACAATTACACTTAAACGTTCGAGTCAGAGACGGTAAACAGTGTTTAAAAAACATCCAATTACGTGGTCGTAATTGGACGTTAAAAGACGTCCAATTTTACGTAATAATGGAATAAGTTTCTCGAACATTGAAATAACTATTTGAAAATATTTTTAATCTTTCAATTAAACACACTTGACCAAATTAATTAATTAATTAACAGACGCTGCATAATTGACAACTTCACTCCTTAAACAAGTTGATGTGTAAATTACGAACATTTTCAACAAATGGGCAAACGTCAGTAAATTGAGGATTCCTGTCAAGTCCTCATTAAATTAATCAAATTAAAACAATTGAATAAAATTGTGAAACTAATTAACCACGGCAATTTCCAATAGACACTTGCGCTTAAAACGAAACTTCATTTGAAGAATTAATTTAGAGTCCAGGAATTACACTTAAAAACTTCGTTCGGAGGCAGAAAAAATATCTCGAAAAATCGTAAAATCGGAAAATGAGTGGGAACAATTATTTTGAATTTTAAAAATTGTGAATTGATCAAACTAGTACGAACCCATGGCTGTATCCAGCGATACCGAAGTGCTCCGTGATAAAAAATCCTTGTTGAATTGTTGTGAACAATCTGTACCACAGATTCCTTCTGAATGAGGTAAAACAGTATCGGTTTCTTGGTCGTGTTCCACGGTTTTGTCTTTTCCAACCACTGCTCCCCTCGCTCATTGGTGAGGAGCCGATATCTGATTGTCGGTTTGTTTTTTCTTTTTATCACGACGTGAAATTATTCTCACCGCACTTAGTTAAAAATCCACTGTCATATCCCCAGTGTAAACGTTAATTTTCTCAACTTCCTTCTAATTGGTTGGCTCCCGCGTGACACTAAATCACACAATTCGAGCAACTCTTGAATGGCTGATACTGCAATACGATGGGAGAGGAAATGGATGTTAACATTTTTTTTTCTAGACACTCGGGCCTCGTCACTAGTCAAATATTTCGAATTGGAGATCAATGACAAGAGGTAGCGTCGTTTATATTTGGGTCCGGGTGAGACTCGAGATAAGATTGTAAAATATTTTGGAATTGCCTTTGATTCGATTGGACAATGGAGATTTTTCTGTGTAGAATTATTTTAGTTTTTCGGCGACAAAAAATAATTCGATTTCGATTAAATTGGGTAATGGGGGGCATAGAATTTGCTAGAAACCTCTAGGGGACTTCCATTGAAGTTGTTTTCGTAATTAGATTAAATTTTCAAAAAATTACCAAAGATTGGGAAATATTCGCTTCAATTGTCCGCCTCGAAAATGCCAAAGTCATAACCATTAATGACATATCAAAAAAGAATCGATAGAAAAATTCAAATAAAACAAAATTATAATTTCTTCGGTCATAAAAAATTGCAATAATTTTGTTTTATCCAAATATTAATTCGAACAT
This sequence comes from Psyttalia lounsburyi, assembly GCA_030522865.1. Classification (NCBI taxonomy): domain Eukaryota; kingdom Metazoa; phylum Arthropoda; class Insecta; order Hymenoptera; family Braconidae; genus Psyttalia; species Psyttalia lounsburyi. The sequence continues at coordinate 4,659 of JAPYZN010002928.1, read as the reverse complement.
GATTCTTGAGAAGATCCTCATCATCGCCTTTTTCGGCCTTGGGTTTTGATGTGAAACTGCTTATTTCACAAAATCAATTAAAATTCTTGAATCAAGAAAATTCCACTACCATCAATTAATCTTCCATTTACTTTGATGACGCTTGGCCATCACTCCCTCCAGCAATTCCCTGAACAGTTCAATAGCACTCACCCAGTAAACAGTAATAAATAAAAATACTACAAACCAGCCGACAGAATTTCATCGAAGCGATCGATTACTTCATCATTTCACTGGTAAATAATTATTATCTACGGAAATCACGGAATCGTCATCTATCTTAATTCCCGACAGACGTTACCTTTATATCAATCGCTGTTTAAATTTCCACGACTGAGATTATCTCCGAGTCTGGCCAATACCAACGGACTAATCTATAATGAGTCATAATCGTTGAAATGTCTACCGGTCTAAGGATGATGGCAATATATATTTATATAATCAATAATAATAATAATAATAAACAATAATATTTTTTATAGTCAAGGCAAATGTAGAAATTTCGAAAAATCGATTTTATCTTGTTTTAATTGGGGAATCATTTATAATAAACCCGGTTTTTGAAATCTGAATTTATTTTCTAGTTTTTTAGGTTTGAAACAAAATCACAAAAGGGGTATTTCCTTCAGTTTCTAGTGGCCTAATTCGCTGATTTTCTTATTATTTTCTGTCACCGTTAACTCTCGTTTACCATTTTTTAAAACTTTTAATCTTTAATATTTGAGTATCTTGCATACTACTTTAAATGACTCTACGACACATCGGGACAGATAACACACGATTCGTGACGCAGCACGTAGTGCAAATATTGTGAACAATTTAAGATAAAATACTGAACAGCATCATTGCGGGATTAAAATTTTTCTCGTCTGAAAACAACACATTTTCTACAATCTCATTATCACGAAATGAATGAATATCTGAATGAGGGGGTCCTCGCATTGAGCATTACGATTAAAATATGGGACGCCATTTAATTCTAATGAGCGACAATTTTTTATATTTTTAGTTTTTTAATTATATGAAATGCATTTTTAAAAAATTGAAACAAAAAATCAAATTCATCAAATATGATCTGGACTATATTTTACAACATTTTAATATTTTTCATAGATTTGTTGTGGATGAATAATGAATAGAACTTTTTACGAAAGTTTTCTACATTTTTAACACTCAAGGGGAAAAAAAATTACGGGAAGAAAAACAAAAATATTGACTTCTTTAAAATTCCTGTCATATCTCTGACTTCATCAAAATTAAAAATAACTCATTGATAAAATTTTAGAACAGATATTGATCGTAAAATGCACGATTTCTTGAGTATGTCACCGATAAAATGGGATTGCAAATAATACTCATGGAATAATCAAACAATAAGAGATTGAAAATTTTGATGATGATGACTGACTAGAATTTTATCAGTTCAAGGCTAGAAATTTTTGTGATTGTGACTGGAAAAATTCTCTCAAGGTCACTTGATGATTCTTTGATTATCTTTTTGGCAGATAGATCCAGTATATTATTCCATGGATCAATGAGAGAAGATTTTTTTTTGCATTTCAAAAGTATCTCCTCCCATGTTCATCATGATAACGATTCATATAATCAACAAATGCCGTTGATTATATTTTTAAAAAACTATTTTTGACAAAAGTAGACATTAAAATTTTCGATTGAAAAGCCAGTAAATCTCGAATTTTGAGCAATTGGACACAATTTTGAGCCAAAATGTCAGGTTTCTAACAAAAAATCAGGCGGGAAAAATGATTTATTTATTTTTTTATAATTGTTTTTTTAACTCTCTCCGATTTGCACATGAATGAGGTACTAAATTCGGAATGTTGTTATTCATAATTTCCATTGCCAACTGTGCCAAGGGTCACATTCAGGTGTAAACATCTATACATTTGATCGTCCTATAGCTAAACCGATGAAAACTGAATTTCGAAATTTCGTAATTACTTCTCGAAATTTCCGGGACAATTTTATCTCAAGGTACCAATTATCGTTCGTTATCCAAACATTAAAAATTTTTTTTTTCCAAATCGAGACAAAACTTGTCGGCAATAGAAAAATTTCTTAAAGAAAAAATCGATATCGATGCTATCTCGTTAGACATATTAAAGAAGCTAAGAATAGAACTCATTGTCTCTTTTCACACGTCACGGCTGCGCTTGAACTTGAGGTAATTGGAGAGGAGAGTATTGCACTGAGATAAACATCAAATCGTTCATTGATTTCTTTTATTGGTCTACCTGGCACGTCACGAGGAAAATCAAACTCTCATTTTTATCGGTGTTTGCCGTCTACTGAGGATATTTCACAGAAAAAAATCAATAGAATTTTATTTTTCTATAAAATTTAATCAATTAAGATGTTTCTGTAGAATTTCCTCAACTCAAATTCATCAAGTTTTTCATGAAAAAAAGAGAAAAATTGAGCGAAAAAAATGAGAAATTGAAGACGAGGAAATTCTATAGAAGTAGATATTCCATATAATCATCTGGCATTTCTTCAGGATTTTTTTATTAATTTATATATTAACCTCAGGAGTGATGGAATAGTTTTGTAAGTAATGAAATTGATTAATGAATTATTGATTAATTCAATTTATTTCAATAAATGCGCTTTTATCTCGAATTTATCCCACTTGCTTTTCGTTCTATTAATTCACATTTATCTCGAAAAATAGTGACTTGATATAGAAAAAGTCGGAAAATTTTTTTGAACTGATAAAATATCAAAGAAATATTATTTCACACATTTTCTACCAAAAATTTTCCTTACCACGATAATTTGATAGTTAATAGGCGTGAAGAACTCAAGTGATACCACATTCCACATTTCTATATTTTCATGATTTGCCGCAAAGGTACGAAATATGAGAAAAAAAGATATTAAAAAATTTGTTATAAAGCCGCAAAAAATAAATAATTCTACTTACGAAAAAATATAATAAAAAAACTTGATTCGATGTTATTTTTTTGTAATTATTCACTTTTTTCGATTTTTCTTTATTTCGTTCTTTTTTGATTGTCTCGCATTTACTTCAAAATAAATGATTCTTGGAGAAAATACTATAGAACCTTTTTTGTAGCTGCGCAAATTTCTCGAAAAAAATATCCTTTGTCATTTTCCCCCAAATTCTCTCTGATTGATCAAAATTCACTCATGACCAATATAATTGGATATTTACCAAACCACGTGAAACCCACTTCTACTACGCATTAGCAATTCACTGTTTAAGGTAATCAGCATTGAACACCACTGACAAGTATCTCAATTCCGTCAATCGTACGCACTCAATCACCCAAGACTAAATATTTGTGTTGACATTCGATCATTCGTTCTCACAGAAGCACATTCGAATAATCTCCAGGTGATTAAATCGCAGAAAAATTTAACAATTGTAATATCAACAGATTGATCCCAAATATTTGTTTAAAGTCAACATTACACACAAGCTCATAAACAATTTAAAAATCAAATATTCCGAGCTAGTGGCTCGCGAAAGCCATCCCAAGACTTTAATTAGAACACAGGGGCTCAAGGGTAAGAAACAAGATGAAATTGCCAATCCGAGTGTGAGGTCGTTAAAATACGTCTGACTGTTTGTCGATCCAACTTTATTCTAATTTTGTCGAGTTTGTCCTATCTTCATATCTTGACCAATCGGTACTTAAAAGCACGTGGAAATATTTTATTCCCACTATTTGTGACACTCGACGATACCCCAGTTCCCCTCCCTCCCTCCGATCAACAATCTCGTATAATTTAATTGAATAATATTTTAATAATTTTCAAAATTATTATATAGGCAAACAAGGAAAAAATCCTCGGAAAAATTACACAACTCGTACTAAAAATTAGCGTGAAATAAATAAAATAAAAAATTGAATTTAAATGAACTTATGTCAAATGTCGAAATTAAGGAATTTTACAAGATTCCTGCTGAATTTTCCAATTCCACTTATTTTGATTTAGCAAATAAATACAATGCAATTGAACATTTTTATTATTAATGCTTTACGAATTATGGCAACAATAAACGGCGGATGATGTGCCCTTGACACAATTACACGAAACATTGTGATTTACAATGTTCATGAGATTAATCTTGACACTGTCAAGTTGAATATGTGACTTGTGTACTTTAGGAAATGTCTGGCATGTTTCCGTTCCCTTGAGGTGGATGGATCTGCCCGTGATTATATATGAATTGTGTAATAATTACGTCCATGATTGTGTTTTGCCTAAATTCGAAAATACAGTTTACATGTGTGAAAAAAAATTAATCAAAAGTAATAAAGTCCGCTAAGTAATTGAATGGATTTTTTTGTGCAGAATAGATTATTTATTTTATTAATATAAAGCCATTTTCTTCACGCTGTGTCTGAAAAGTGCTTTTTTGTCACTGCTGCTACGTTCAGCCCGTGTCGAAAAGTGCCTTTTCGTTTACTAGTAAACGAAACGAAAAATGGCATAGTTCGCCACTCCCTGAACGTAACATCACTAACAAAAAATATAGTTCGGATACATGTGCGACGGGGTGTTTTAACTCGTGTGATTGGCAGCCCTCGGTCCGCCTCGAGCCGCCAACTTCACACTCGTTACCACCCC
>JAPYZN010002927.1:0-11888 GCA_030522865.1 Psyttalia lounsburyi | reverse complement strand
CCCCCCCCCCGAAGCAAACGGGTGGGTGGAGAAGTGAGGAGGCCAAGAGGGAGGCAAGATATCCGCGGGACTCCCATTGTATTGGTGAAACTAAGAGTCCGAAGCTTATACCTTTGACAAGTCGGAAGCACGCTAACGAACGCCAACGCCATGAACATTTTTCAACATGTGGAACTGAGTCACTCGCTGTCTGTCTTTGTTACTGGAGCATCTCCTGCCGCGGCGAATGGCTTGACCACTCGCGAGTGTATTAAAGTCGCTCGTATCTCCTATGAAATCCTAAGGTAGTGTCTAAGTAGGGGATTTGGACCGGCTCAGACGAATAATTAATCCATTGAACTGATAAAAATAATTAATTTCAGGAAGAAAGAAATCGAGTTTTCATCTGGGACTGAATCAGTCTTCTTCTGTCTATGGTACTGCAACATCTCCCGCCGCGGCGAATCGCTCGATCAATCCCTCATTTATCCTATGAAATCCTAAGGTCTAAGTCTAAGTCTGGGAGTGGGGTCACCTGGGCTAACTGTGATTAGCTCGTCGAACTGACGAAAATAATTCCTCGCGAGTGGTTTTAAGCCGTCCTTTTCTCCTATAAAATCCTAAGATCTAAGTCTAAGTCTGTCTGTCTAAGTCTGAGAGTGGAGTCAGCTCGGCAGACTGTGATTAATCCATCCAGCAGGTACAAACAATTAATTACACTGGGGAAAAACTAACCTTCCCAATCAAATATTCTTTAGACAATAATTTTAATAAACTCCGCAATCCCAGAATGACTTCCCTCCCATTTTGCATTGATAATAAATTAATAATAATCAGAATCTGAGTGAAAACGTCGATATGAGGATTGCGCAATGTCTTTCACGAAGATAAGACACGAAAGAACAAGAAATAAAGATTGAAAAGGAATATTAATTCCCAAGGTCGGTTTTAATTTTCGCGAAGATCCGCGGCAGTGCCGTCCCGTCATCGCCAATCAATATGCTAACGAGTCGATTCAAGTCGGCGAAAAATTACAAAGAGATAAAAATAAAGGCACTGAGAGCCCCGAGGAGGGTAAAAAAAATAAAGAGAGAACAAGTCGAGGGGGATATGATCGGCGATCGTATATAGGCCCCAGCCATTTAGCCCTCTCTCTCTCTCTCTCTCTCTCTCTCCGTCTGCCTCCGGCATGTACCTCTCCTCCCTCGGTCTTGAGTATCTTCTATGTTCAGGAATACGCTTTTGAATGTGCGCCGTCCAATTAAAATAATTAGCGACGATGGGAAACGAGAGAAATGCGATTATCGATATAAGGAGTACGTCTCATATGAATAATTTTTTTTTGCAACATTTTAGCGACTGATCAGTAGAAAAATTACCGGAAATTATGAATTGTTGATAATTATAGGAATGAAATATTACACTTTCCGGGGAATTTTTAGTGGATTAGATTTTCGCTGGAATTTAACGGAATTTCGCGAGTAAAAAAATCCCAATTTCGGGGAAAAATGAAAATGAGAGGAGGAATTTTCTGATTCATCGATCAGGCATGATCAAATACCCATCAGACCTAATTTCCGACCTGCAAAAATCGCCGGCAAATGTCGGCAATTATTTTCCACTTACAATTTACTAATTATTTATCATGTAATCAGTGCCAGCAATTTTGCGGTAACGAACTATTACACCGGGCCCTTAAAATCCGTTTTACGTTGACGACTGAATTCACGAGCGCTGATTTATTTAACAACAAGTGAGGCAAGATAAAGACAATTGACCATTAAACCTCTCCCCTATTACAAATAAATAATTACTTAACAATGCCACATTATTTAATAAATTCGAGGGGGGAGAAATTAAATAAATGACGGGAGAGTGGGACGAGCCGGGAGACCTCCAACCGCGGAAAACCGCAAATACCCCAGATGTGGGGATTTATTCACTTGATTTTTCTTAAAAAAAAAAAAAAAGCCACCGAATGAGGAGAAACCAACGAATCACCGTCATTAACCTCTATCCCCTGGGCTCCCTCTCCACTCTCTCTCTCTTTCTCTTGCGAGAGAATGTTGCAATGGCGTTATTACAGAGCAATTTAACAGTAGTAAAGTTGAATTAAAAGAAACGTGTTATTTTGTGTCTTAAAAGACTCGTAATTCATCTCTCTAGTTTTTGCTACAATTTCCTCTACCCCCCCCTCCTCCCCCCCCCCGGCCCCCCTCCGCCCTCCCCCCATAAAAGTAATTGTTAGTATTAATCATTGGATTCAGTGGGCACAGGTGATTTGCAATATTTTTCTGATTGTCACTGAATTCGATTTTCGTCTGGCTAACGCTGGAGCTTTGGAGGCTCGGGAATAATTAATTTGTTTACTTAGTAATAAATATTAATTAGATATGCCTATAATCGATTGTTGACGTCTTAAAAAAGATGTCTAGTTTGGTTAGGGAAGATTAGGTAACGGCGAGGCGAAGTTTGTTTACCTAATTTTTTGAGTGATTGGTAAGGAAGATCCCTACGTTTTTAAAAATTTGATTTAGGTTCGATTGTGCGATTGTAAAGATGAATAATTGTAATGATTGGGTGGAAAATTGCGTGCTCTAGAGCGCCTCTTACCTTACACTCGCTGCGTGACCCACGGGACCAGCGGCAGGGACGTGGTGGCGTCTGTCTCGAAGGCAACACTTGGTGACACAGGAGGAGGCGAGGGACAGGACAAGGATGAGGGCAGGAATGATCGTCAATGGTCCCCACAACAGCTGACCCAGACGAGTCCTGCGACGCTGCTGTCGCAGGAAATTGTGGACAATGTTTGATGAGGAATTATCTTTACGTGTGGGTCAGGCTGTTGGGGGGACCGATGAAGCACTTGAGGGAGGGGAACACTGGGTTCTCACTAGGAGCACTAAAACACTTCACAATTGAGTTTTAAGTCCACTGGGTCTTTACGGAATTTTCAGGAACACTAGGTCTCGGACGACCATCAATCGTGCCACACGAAACTGAGGCATCAACACCCGAGACCTGGTCATCGAACTCAATTCCCAAGGTAAACACTAGGTCTGACCCCTTTTGTTTTAATATTCCTTCGACTGGTACCTTCCAAATTTTATGTAGATACTGGGGGGGGGACACTAGGTTCTCACTAGGAGCACTGAAACACTTCACAATTGAGTTTTAAGTCCACTGGGTCTTTACAGAATTTTCAGGAACACTAGGTCTCGGACGACCATCACTCGTTCCACACGAAACTGAGGCATCAACACCCGAAACCTGGTCAGCGTACTCAATTCCGAATGTGAACACTAGCTCTGACGCCTTTTGTTTCAATATTTCTTCAACTGGTACCTTCCAAATTTTACGTAGGCACTGGGGGGACACACTAGGTTCTCACTAGGAGCGCTAAAACACTTCACAATTGAGTTTTTAGTCCACCAGGTCCTTCCGGAATTTTCAGGAACACTAGGTCTCGACCGGCCATCACTCGTTCCACACGATACTGAGGCATCAACACCCGAAAACTGGCCATCGAGCTCAATTCCGAAGGTAAACACTAGCTCTGACGCCTTTTGTTTTGATATTTCGTCGACTGGTACCTTCTAAATTTTATGTAAACAAACATTCGTTCGGTAGACTCCCTTCCTCGACTAGTGTATTCACAGTCCGATAACGGCAGAGTTGAATATATTGATTTTTCTGGGAGTTATTAATGTTTCGTTCTGTGAAATTATTTCATTCTATTTTCGAAATTATTTTCGGGGGCTTTTCTAACATTTACCCATTCTCAAAGAGGGTTTTGGGGAATATTGAGAAATAAGTCAGTAGAGGGTAAATAAAAAAGTTAACTAATCAATAAATTAACAATTAATTTAAATAACCGGGGGGAACATTGAGAAGGCGGAGCACGTGAAGTGACAGATAATTAGCGTCGCAATTTTTTATCACGTTTTTTTGTTCGTGAGTGCTCCTTATTCCGGTTTAAGAGGAGGCTTAAAAAGTGTCGAAAAAATTGTTGAAAATTTTGTTAAACAAGTTTCGCATTTCAGCCTCCCTCCCCCAGGTTGTCGTCGGTGGGACGCCATTGGCCATGGTAATTACCGATTTTCTAGTTTACCCTCTAATCACTTGTCTCAGTATTTCTCAAAAAAAGCTCTTAAAAAATATTCCCAATTTTCTCTAGTTTTTTAAAAATAAATATTTATCATTCTTGGGGATCTACTCATTACAAAAAAATGAGCAAAAGGTAATTAATTAATTCGCTCACGTCCTCATAATTTGCGGTGAAGCATTGACTTTTCCTGTCCCTCCCCCAATTTTCCGCGAACGCCCGGATTACCAGAAAAAGTCGTTTTAACCGGAAAAAAAATTGCTCTCGGTCAGCAATAATTTCCTCCCCTCCCGAGAGCTGCCAAAAAAACAATTGAAAAAACATTTTTGACCACCTTGTATCGCATTCAATCTCTGGTAACGTCTCAACCCCAGTATAAGACGCCATAAATCGTGTCCAGGGGACTTCAGAGAACAAGGAAACTTCTCTAAAACCAGTGGACAAGCCAAGCGAAACGCATTCACCTTGGGGTCTCTCTTTTGCCGGCGCAAAACGATGGGGTTAGGGCAAGTACAGATGACGGAAAGGGACGCGAGAGTGAGTGGGACCCAGTGCATTTGAGCCAATGACAACGAGGGCGGCGATGTTGGTGTGCCATGGGTTAAGGCTTCTGAGCTCCGCCTTCTGCACTACTCGAGACCATCGGAGCATCCGTCTTTGGGGGGCTATCACATCTTTTTTTTTTTTCATCTTTCCCCTCTCGTTTTTATCTTCTTCATTTTTTTTTTATACGCATTACAGAGCTACCACACTTACCTGAGTTACCTGGAACTTTTTCTCGTCGTATCTCCGCCTTGTTTTGTGCAACCGCTCGACGTTCCACACGACCGTGTCAATTAATGTCTCTCTGAATGCTGGCGACTCTGGATTGTGGGATTGATCGATGGGTTTGGAGGTCGACGAATTGGATCCACGCGTTTATTTGGAGATTCTTTTTTTGTTTTTCATGGAGAGCCTAAAAGGGAATTTATTTACATTTTATTTGCCTCGGGTTTTAGATTTTTTACGGACTGCCAAGGACTCGAGGGGCAGAGGGATGAGATTGCCTGGGTATTCGATCCCTTAAACAATTTGACAATTTCATTTAGAGACAACAATTGCAGCCGATTTTTTTCTTTAAGATTTAATTTTCTCGTTATTAAACGGAGAATAAAACGAATTAAGCAGACGAAAAATTGCGGAGTTACCCAAAATTATTGCAATTTTATAATTTAATGATTAAATAAGTCAATTTTTTTAGTTAATTGTCCTCGTGTCCATTTCAACTGCCCAAAAATTGGCTTAAATTACTGAAAATTTCTCAAGCTTTGGTCGGCAGGGGACGCTCATTTTGAGATTTATTTCAATTTTATTTATTTTGATGTTTTCAGGGGAGGTTGGGGGGTTCAAGGGTCAAAAGGGGTTGCACTGTTTGCTCGTTCAACCCTCAAAACAATCCGACAATTGCGTCCAGACAATTAGCCCTCAAACTTGGGACTTGAAAAAATCTAACCTCAAAATTTGGTTTTCAGAATTTGCTTTGTTCTCAAAATTTGAGCACACGTGAAGTGGTACAATTTCCTCCCATCAACCCCCCAGAATAGCTTCCCCTGTATCACCCCTTGAACTCCCCAAAAATCCTCGGCAATCCCAACGAAAATACCTCAAAGATTGTTCAGCAGGCGACGCCGATTTTGGGCATTAATTTCAATTTTACTTATTTAACTGTTTTTCGGGGGGAGGTTGAAGGGTTTGAGGGTCGAAAGGGGTGGCATTTCTTGCTCATCAACCCTCCAAACAATTGTCAATTGAGTCCAGACAATCAGACCGTCAAACCTGACAACTTAAAGAAAACCTAACCTAAAAATTTCGTGTTCCGACTCCAATTGGCCCTCAAACTTTGAGCCCATGTAAAATCCTCAATCACCCAAACTACCTTGACCTCCATCACCACTTCAACTTCCCCATAATCCTCATAAATAACGAAAAATACCTTAAACATTGATCAGCCAGTGGCGATTTATCCTCCAGCTTACCATCGAGTGATGAGGCATTGGTGGCAGGCGGTCCGCACGATTAGCTTCCTCACTTTCTGTCGGAAGTTGAGAGATGAACGAGCGCCATTTTTTTATGATTATCTTTTTTTTCTTCCTTCAAAGTCTCGTCCCGTTAAAGTGGGTGGGCGAGAAGAGGCTCTCGAAAGTCTCAATTCATAGTTCCAGCACCATCGCCATCTCACTTCCACCTCAGCCCAGCTGTAGTTTTTTTTTTTCTCCCCACCTCTCACTCGCTTTTTTCTTGTCCACAACCCGGTGTTCTTCGTGTCGTACTGATTTATATCTCTCCTCGTCCATAAATTCGCTACTTGTGGAAACTCGAGAACTATATACTTCCCCCAGGTATATAATCATAATTCATAGTATTCGTTTGGGTGTCACTATAAATAATTCAAGCTTCCCTCAATCCACACTCATTACTGGCCGCCAACTTCAGGGATTAGGTGAGACGCGAGTGAAACAAAAGAATTTTTTTACTGCGCAGCCGAAAAAAAGGGGTCTCATGCGCATTCGATCATTTTCCGGCCAATTTCGAACTATTCATGAGTGAATTGTCAGTCAATTGTGAATATTAATTAGGGATTGAAGAGAAAAACAATTGAGGTTGAGCTAGAGAATCTCCTATTGTCGGACGATTTTTTCCCTCAGGTTGAGGGTTTAATTTCTTTTTAATTGATCAGAAAATGTTCTAATTATTTAACAAGAGAATATTTTATATTTTTCGGTGATTTGCTGGAGAATTTCGAGCAATTAAGGAGTGCAATTGGTGAGTAATTACAAATATTAATTAGGGATTGAAAAGAAAAAAAAATTGAGATTGAGATCCTTCCGATCGGGAGATTCTCTCGGAGCTAGGGAATTTCCTATTGTCGGACGATTTTTTCCCTCAGATTGAGGATTTAATTTTTTTTTAATTGATTAGAAAATGGTCTAATTATTTAACAAGAGAATATTTTATATTTTTCAGTGATTTGCTGGCAAATTTCGAGCAATTAGTGAGTGCAATTGGTGAGTAATTATAAATATTAATTGTGGATTGAAGAGAAAATAAAAATTGAGATTGAGATTCTCCCGATCGGGAGATTCTCTCGGAGGAAGAGAATCTCCTCTTGTCGGACGATTTTTTCCCTCAGATTGAGGATTTAATTTTTTTTTAATTGATGGGAAAATATGCTAATCATTTAACAAGAGAATATTTTATTTGGTCAATAATTTATTCTTACCCAATCGATAATTTTCTGGCCAATTCCGAGCAATTGATGAGTGAGTTATAGGTAACTGTACATTTTAATTACGGATTGACGAGGAAATAAAAATTGAGATTGAGATTCTCCCGATCGGGAGATTCTCTCGGAGCAAGAGAATCTCCTCTTGTCAGCGTATTTTTTTCTCTGCAAGAGAGCAAAATAATTTATCCTAGAATTTACCTTTTTTATCTCAAGATAAAAACTGAAATGGAGATTCTCTCGGAGCAAGAGAATCTCCCCTGTCAAAAGACCATAAGCAAAGAAATATTCTGGTCGAAAATAATTTTTTTTTCAATCGTAAAATCCCTTGACCTACAAAATTTTGTTTTCTCCCAAAATTGTTACCCCAAAATTCAACAATCCCTGTCAATTAAAAAAAAAATTCATTACATTCGACCAGAGAATATTTTCTGATGCCGAATAATTGAAAAAATTTTTTTTTAAGCGATTACCCTCTTTTCGCTGAACAAATTTATTTCCAAGGGGTCACGAGCTTCGATTCCGCTCTAGAATTCCGCGAAAAATTAGTTGGGCGACGCATTCGCGAAATTGACGGACCGCCGAGGACAAAAGGGAGGAGGAGAAGAAGAGTTACATCTGTGAATGGCCGTGGGCTAATGAGGCAGCTCGGCCCACGTCACTGACAGTTATATTTCTCTTTGACGCATCCCTCCCGCGTCTGTCACTGGCCTGTCCCACCATCCATCCGTCGAGTCACTCCCTCTCTGTCGACTTTGAATTTCGCATACAAGTTGAAAAGTTGTAGGTAGTACCGATGGATTCGGGAGCCGAACTGGGAACCGGTGTCACACATCACTGGACAGACGCGTCGCCGCGAGTGACGTGTCTTGCCGCTTCTGTTGACAAGATTGTCACGGTAAACTGACTGACCTTTCTATCAACTCATTCAACGCTTTAGTTATTCATCCGCGAAAAAAAAATGCAATTTTGCCCTCGACAATGTCCCTACTCTCCAACAATTTCAAATATTCCCGCGTAGCCAATTTATTTAAACAATTTTTAAATCCGTTTTTATGGAAATAATGGCGAGAACGCTTCGGCCAATCGAACTATTTCTTTTCAATTACGTTAAAAAAAAATTTAAGAAATTGTGACGTCATAAAATCAGACATCTTGAGCAGGTAAAAACGAAAATCCGTTGGCGGCCCTGGAAATCCGCGCGTTCTCCCGCCCGCGGGACTTTCAAATTGAGAGACTCGGCAGATCGACGCGGCGTACCGCTTCCGTTGCCAAGATTGCGACTCATTATTTCTATCAATTTATCCAACGCTTTTGTTTAATAATCTCTCAAATTTATAACAACCGAATTTATTTAAAAAAACAGTTTAAATCAGTTTTTCCTTTAAAAATGACGAGAACTCTTCGGGCCACCGAATTATATTTGTTTTAATTTCGTTAAAAAATTATTTAACAAGTGTGACGTCATAAGATCCGAGACCTTGAGCGAGTGGAACCGAAAGTGTGTGGGCAGCCCTGGAAATCCGGGTTTCCCGCGCGCGGGAGATTCAAATTGCGGATAATCGTTTTCGGATTCATCTAAGGATTGACTGATTAAAAATATTAGTTAAAGTGCGTCAATAAAAAAATAGAAAATTGACAACTGGGAATGATGGATGAGACGCAAATTTCGCGTTGACAACAACGAGAGAAAAATACTTTGGGCTCGATTATGTTCTCAAGGAATTGATCCTCGCCGGAGATAGAGTGTAAAGATCCTTAAAATGATTTGACACGTCTTAACAACGGGAATGCCATCGTCATCGTCCCTGACGGCGGAGAAAATTCCGGCGAAGGTAACATCTCGATTTCAAAGCTCATTTATCTCAGGAGGGGGTCGCGTGAGGCCACGTATGGGGCAGTTCATTGACTTCCTGGGGAAGATCTCGGATGAAAAAATTGTAATCAATCATTTCTGGAAAAGGGTCAGAGTTAAAAATACAAATTACGTCATTTCGGATTGGCCGAGGGGGGTGTCGATGATGCGAGGTGGCCCTGGGCATCGATCACCTGGTGCCGCTGGACGAATTTCCAGTCTCGGGATCGCCGGCTCGCCCTAAAATTTTTTTTCTATACGAGATTGAACGCGCGCATGCGCGCGCTACTGTATCCGCGCGCCAATGAAAGACGACGTATGAGTGGAAATGAGCATAAGTCGTGACTAATGAACAGTGAGGTTAGAGTGTGACAGATTTTAGGCTTCAACTATCGAGAGTTTCGATTCGATTCGATAAATGTTCATCTCCCTTTTATTTTTTTCTATACGAGATTGAAGGCGCGCAAGCGCGCGCTCCTGTATCTGCACGCCAATGAAAGACGACGTATGAGTGGAAATGAGCATAAGTCGTGACTAATGGACAGTGAGGTTAGAGTGTGACAGATTATAGGCTTCAACTATCGAGAGTTTCGATTCGATTCGATAAATGTTCAGCTCCCTCTTAAAATACGACCAAACCTGACGCTTTCCGCTTAATTAACAAATAAATATCATTAAAAAAAATAGGATTTCAGCCCGTCTATATTTTTTTTGACATGAAAAAGTCGCCAAATTCATCGGCGTTGTCTAGACTTCAAAATAAAAAATTAAAAAAATTGTCAGTACAATTTTCGCTGTTTTTAATTAATGAAAAAATTGATGGACTACTCCGAGAGTTTACTTTGACAGTCAAAATTTTTTTGGCGGTTTTACTCCGGGTGGTGGAGGGCCTTGGGAGTAACGAGTTCATTAGCCAATGAAATTTGGGAGAAAAAATTGCCACTCGGGGCAAATAAAAAATAAAAAAACTCGTATTTTTGGTAAAGCGAGGGGTGCGGAGATGCCCTCCCCCGGTCAGCAAATTGCGATGGGAAATTGAGGAATCACGAAGAGCATAAATCGAGCGGCCAATGAGAAACGAAAGGGCCGGATTGGTGGGATCGCATTCGCTACTCAACAGCCATCCAATCTTGATGGGCCACATGGTTATTACCCTGAGGAACTCGTCCGATCGCTCATGCTAATTTTCGTAACAACAGCCCTTGCGCCAATAGGCGCCTTCGCATTTCTGGCGTGCCGCGCAAAATAGCCCGTCGGGAGATGAGATTTTTTGGAATAAGAACGGAGGGGGGGAAAAAAAATATTGACAAAAAGGGGAAAAAAGAGAATGAGGGGAGAGGGCGGCCGGCCGTGGCTGAATCCAAAACGATATGGGGAGGGAAAAAAATCAACGGTCGTAAATGCTGAGGTCTCTATTTTTTTTCTTCCGATTTTTCAACTCCTCCTCGCCCCAGAGGTTGAGAAGCGCGCGAGAGGGGGGCCGGACGAAAGGAATGACGGGTTTGCGAATTTTTATTCGTTAATTTATATTTTTAAACCGAAACATTTCAACAAAAAAATTCTTGAATTAATTTTTTTGTTGAGATTTGTGTTTTCTTTTGTTTTTTTGTTCTGAATTTTTAATGAACAATTAATTAAGAAATTCTGGTGACTCGAGAAAAAAATTGAAAGCGATTTTGGCATTTTTTTATTAAATTGAAAAATTGTTTAAAAAAAATAGGATTTTTTTTGGAGACTTCTTTTGGGATTTTAGATTTTAGAAGGGGGGGATGGCACTGCCGGTAGAGTGCAGCACCTCCTGATGAGGGTAATCCCCGACATCTTTAGAGATTTTGGGAAATAAGCGAGAAGAGGTCGGTATGTAACCGGTCGAGAATTGACCGACTGTCGGTAAGTAACCAGCAATCGAATATAAATATTTATTTTCAAGGGATTCAATTCGAGATATAAAATGGGATGGGTGCGATTGGACACACTCAATTGACCACAGATTTTTTAATTTCAACGATTGGCCACAACAGTTAATACTAGATGGCGAGTCGTTACAGTTATGGGGACACAGTGTTCTTTATCGACGCCAGAAGTGAATCCATCTACCCAATAGATGGCGCTTCTAGATAGAAAATAAAAAATCTGTGGTCAATTGACTGTGTCCAATCGCAATCGCACCCATCCCCACGTCAGTTGATAAAAAATACTGTTCTTGTAAACAAAATCAATGAACTCGTTTTCAATATGAATAATTCTGTGGGAAAGTGATATAAAATGTAAGTCGTTGCATGCTCACTGATTTTTCTGTAATAATCCAGTCGAGATGATCGAAATAGTCGCCAAATTGACCAAAGGTTCGGTGTACTTTTCCGGCGAGGTTATAGAGTGTTATGTGACGTTTACAAATCCACTGAATCCAATTCACCAAAAGTCTCAAAGTCACAGGTAAATTTGTAACACTGATGGTAACAATTGTCAGCAATTATAAATCAATTATTATTTTCTTTTGTCGTGAATTGGTAAACTGGAATAAGAGTTTTTCCCTTAGGTTCAGTTACTGATAAATATGTGGCAAATGAAGAGAGATAGAGAAATTGCTATTAAAAGCTTTATTGTCGACATTTGGTGCTTCCAAAAGGCTTCTCATACGATTTTTGCCATCTTCTTTCACTTTCTAAATGTAAAATCAATTGCTG
>JAPYZN010002925.1:0-10606 GCA_030522865.1 Psyttalia lounsburyi | reverse complement strand
GAAGTTTCGCCGAAAAATATCGAGTTTTTGGTCAAGTTTTCTATACCGTGAAAAAAAGCGTGAGAGAAAATCTCATAGCGCGACCGCTGACGGGTTAAGCTGAATTGGGGTGACTGAGAATTAAGAATGGAATTGATGTTAATGTACCTTTGCACTCGCACTGTTGACAGATTCTGGAGTTGTTGGCGTTGCCGGAGGGACTCGTGGAGTTGGCGACCCCGGAGGGGACGCTTTCCGTGGAGTTTCGGGGACTTCCATCGCCCTCGGGATGGCTCAGAACCAGAGCGAGGACGAAAGACAGCCGCAGAAAACGAATCATTGTACTGTCCCAATTAAAAACTCTCAACTATTGTAATGGAGGACAAAACACGAACGACTCGGTATCTGCCAGGTACATCCAGATAACATGGTCATGCCGATAAGATACCGGTGTGTTACTCATCGGAGGCTTACGCAGAACAGGTGAGTTATTATTACGGGCTGAGATTACTGATATCACTGGATTGTCTGGCAGGGGAAGACCCACCCAGGTTGGACAATGTAAATAGATAGGGAAGAGGATGGTGATTGAGGATTTCAGGGATCAATAACTCGGGATTGGCCGAGTGGAATTGGATGATTTTTGGGTCATATTGAAGCTGAAACTCCGAGGTTTGATATGAAATAAAAATCGGTCAATTTCACTCTGCCGATGCCGAGTTATCGGCCATTGTAGATGCTCTAGTTGGCCCACTTTTCCTTTGGGTGCAAATTTTGCCACCTGATTTTGGGAATAGATATAATTTTTTTCGGTTGAGAATTTTACAGAAAATTCTGACGATTTTTTGGTTCAATTTCTTCTTTTTATGGAATAAATGGGCAAGCAAAGAACCAATTTTCATTTTTTTAATAGCATTTATTTGTTAATTAACAGAAAGGATTGAGTTGGGGAGAGGGGGCAAAAGGCAGGATTTCAGTCGTCAATAACTCAGGATCGGCCGATTGGAATTCAATGAATTTTCTTTCGTATTAAAGCGCAAATTCCGAGCTTTAATATGAGTTAAAAATCATCAATTTTCACTCAGCCGATCCTGCGTTATTGTCAATTGAAAAATATTTTACAATATTTTTCCTTCGATTTTCTTATTTCCGACTTTATTAAATGGAGAGAATGAATAAAAGAAACTCGAGAGGGGAAAACAAAATGCAATAATAATTATACGTAAATAAAGAATGACTAGTTATTAACGAAAAAATTAATTTATTACAATTTTAGCCATTTTAGCCATTTTTTAGAAGAATCAAAAAGAGGTAAAAAAATTTAATTTTCATCGGGCAATTTCGGTTTTGCGTCTGTAAAATTAATTTTTTATGCACAATTATCGGAGTTTAAACAATTATTAATTGTCTCGATTTGACAACAATGAGGTAATGAGAAGTCCGAGCTTGTCGACGGCTGATTAATATGGTATTCCGCTCGGTTCATCGATGAACCCACTGAAAAAAAGTCAGGTCCTTTCATTCGCTCCTGAAGAAAAAGAAGAATTTTTAATTTTTCAATTCATTTTAATTTACTGACAAAAATACTCATTTACTGATTAAAATTGTTTTTCCTATAAAGAATCTTCGCGAATTAGGAAATATGTAACTAAATAAAATCCCCAAATTTTCGTCTTTCCCCAGAATTTATTCCCTCAAAAGTAATTCTCAAAAAAACTGGAGAAACCTCGTCAAAGTATTCCCTAAAAATCTCCTAATAACTGAAAAAACTAAAAAATAAAAAAACCATTGACTATTATCCTTCGACAATTCTAAAAAAAACTAAATAAACAATTCTTTCATGCCTCCATATTAGCCCAAAATCAGCTGATCCCCCACTGAGTTCCCCGAAAATAAATTCCCAAGAAAAAAACCTAAAAATCCTCTTCGAAGAATATTCCAAGGCTCTATAATAAATTTAAAAAAAAACAAAAAGCCTATTTTTTCGTCCTCCGATTTAAAAAAACAAATCCTAGTGACTCTCCACCGGCTTCAGTTGTCGGCCATGTCCCCCAGCGCGCAGAACTCCCCATCGAAAAAGTATTGAATCGATGACGTCACAAAAGAGACGAGCCACCAAAGGAAGGGAGAGGTGTTGGACGTTCTGTACGTGGGGGCAGCGGCGCGCCAGTGTTGAAAAAAAGAAGAAAAAAAAATGTTGCAATTACATTAATTTATTAACACCCCAACTTGATCTGAAGTGTTGCAATTATTTTCCGTGAAAGATCCAAAAATTGCCTGAGTCAGTGGAGTTTGTGATAAATTCTCGTGCCTCCAGTTGTCCCCGTCGCAATTTAATTATTCATTACGGTGATACACATACACGTGGGGAGATTATCCATCGGTGAATCTCTTTTTGGCAGTCCAAATATTTGGTAGTGCGTCGCTGAACCGCTGGGCAAAGCCATTTCTCACACCCACCAGTGTCCGAGGGAATTTGGTTGGGCCGAAAAAAAAAATCGCTGGACATAAACAGATACACCCGGAGCAAGTGGTTCCCCTTCCGATTAACCAACAGTGGAAGATCATTGGAGATATATTGAGGGAGGAGCGGTATCGAGAGGTGAGCATTTTCTGCATATTCTGTCAATGTAAAATTGTCTACCAACGTCACCCCAAATGTGTTGATCGTATCAAACGGTAATTGAGGTTAGGTCTGGGTGTATTCTGGCCAATCTATCTCAAATGAAGTTTGTTTTTTTTTATTCGGTCGAGTGGGAATGACCAGGCGTCATCAACCGGATTCCAATGCTCCCATCGAATTCCGGTCATTCGTACGATTAATTAATCAATGGTACATGTGGATCATATTGCGTACATGGGAGTCAATAATTTTGCGTGGTTTTTAATCCTCGATAACTCGAGATCGGCAGAGTGGATTTTGACAATTCTTTTACCTTTTTTTGGTGATTTTTTCCGAGTTTAAAATGAGAGGTCAATCGTCGAAATTGCGTCATTTAATGCGGAGGTATTGATGATTGAAGGGGTCATGGTTGATCATGTAATTTCACCTCCAGTCGTAAATACTCAAAATTAGCAATTTTTTACCGAGTTCTTAATTTTTTTTTCTACTTCAAAATGGTTTGTAGAGCTAAAATGAGCTGCGATTAACCTGCTCCCGTCCAATTCTGGTCATTGGTTCCATTAATTAGTCAATAATCCAGATATTGTCATTCAAGTCATGGGAGTCAATGATTTTGCAAAGTTTTTAATCTTGAATAACTCAAGATCGGCAGAGTGGTTTTTGAAATTTGATTTACCATTTTTTGAGGATTCTTTTGGAGTTTAAAATGAGACGTCAATCATCAAAATTGCGTCATTTAATGCGGAGGTATTGATGATTGAACGAGTCATCGTTGATCATATAAGTTCACCTTCAGTCGTAAATACAAAAAATTAGCAGTTTGCGATCTCCAATAGTTCCAGTTTGACAGAGTGAAAATTCCAGTTCTTTTTTTCAATCGCAAAGTATTTCTCAAAGTTTAAAATGAGCTGCAACTCATTAAAATCGCATCATTAAATTCTGTGATATTAATAATTAACAAAAATCAGGTTTGATGATCTCCTATGAAGCGGAGAAAAAAAAATGATTTAGGGGTGTCTAAATTTTATTCACAGCTCTTCAACCATTGAAATATCATGTACAACCTCGTTTTCATTGAAAAATCAATTTGACATCAAATTATTTACCCCTTCATAAGCAGAATCCCCGACTGAATGTCCGACAAATGTCGTCTGTCTCCAAAAATTCTTAAAACCCTCCGGTCGCAATATTCGATCCTCAATATCTCAGGATCGGCCGAGAGAAAATTTTCCGTTTTCCTCTCATTTCGCAGGTATTTTTCCCATCTTAAAAACGAGCTATCACTCGTTGGAATCGGCTCGTTCAATCCCGAGTTATCGACGACCGAGTAAAATTATCCTTCCCGACCTCCTTTGTTGACAAAGATAAATATTACGAATGCAGCGACGACAGATCTAATTAACGACGACGCGAGTATAAACTGGCAATTCCCTCATCTCCATAATTAAATTCCCATTTAATAAACCATCAATCGATTACTCATGGCCTCACCAGCGGAATTCATCTCCATTCAGCGAAGAATCACCAATCATTTGGTATTTCGTCACAAAATGATTAATTACGGAATGAAAAATCTGCTCAGCGGCTGCATATACACATGTCAATTTCACGTTAAGTGTGCCGAGCCCGTTGATTGCCAATCGATAACGCAATTCTCATAGGCTGGATTGAAAATTCACTGAATTACGACGATTGCGCGACTCATCATCTGTCCAAACACATTTTATTCGATATTTGTTGGGGTGAGTGAAGCAAAATGGAAGTCTGCAATTGACAATCTCTCGAAATCGGCTGAGTGAAATTTGATGATTTTTAGTTCATATTACAGCTTGCCATTTTAGCTTCAATATAAAACAAAATTCATTCAAGTCCAATCGGCCGATCCCGAGTTATTTAAAAAACGTCAGGCTTTTCGCTCAAATTGTCAAGCGAAAAACAATTATTTTCATCCAATTTGGAACGAGGGGAGAGTAGAGCATAATTGAAGTTGTTCAATTGACAATTACTCGGGATCGGCAAAGTGAAGTTTAATGATTTTGGTTTTATATTAAAGCTGGAGATTCCAGCTTCAATATGAAATCAAATGCATTCAATTCCAATCAGCCGATCCCGAGGTATTGAGAATTGAAATCATTCCATTTTGCCCTACTTTCTGAACGCAATTTCTTTTTGTTAATTAACAAATAAATGTCACTAAAAAAATGACATTTGCGCGGTTCTTTGACTGCTCTTTTATTCTATAAAATGAGGAAATTGAAAGAAAAATTCGTCGAAATTTGCCGTCAAATTGTCTAGCGAAAACAATTATTTTCATTAAATTTCCAACTAGGGGAGAGTGGAGCACAATTGAACTTGTTCAAGTGACAATAACTCGCGATCGGCAGAGTGAAATTGATTATTTTAATTTGATATTAAAGTTGGGAATGTCAGCCTCAATATGAAATAAAATTCATTCAATTCCAATCGGCCGATTCCGAGTTATTGATAATTGAAGTTCTTCCATTGTGCCCCCCACTCTCTCCTATTTGTATGTATTTGTTTGTACATTGAGTTGCGCACGAGCCAATCGAACAATTAACTCAACCCAACAGTCGACAATGGAATTCTCCAATGGATTCTCTGTGCTGTATGCAGAGGCACCGAGAAAAAATATCTCATTTTGCCAAATTTATTTGTAGACAATCAAATGCCCAGAATTCTTGTGGGAAAAAAAAATTAAAATTAAAACTCTTGTCAGAAGATTATTTTATTTGCAAAATTATAATTATTATATACATATATTCATTATTATTATATATATCTTTAATCGAATATAGAGTTGATATAATTTTTATCTAAATTTACGAGATTTTTCCGAAAAAAAATGTTTTCTGTTCTTTTTTAATTGCGAAATCAATTTTAAAATTGCCGCGATCGGTGACCAAAGAGTGACTTCCGTAACTATCACGGGAAATTGTTGATATTTCAAAGAATTTTTAAAATCCCAAAAATTTAATACGTCCAATTAAATCTTCATTTGATTAAAAATGTCGAAAAGTTTCGCTCAAAATGCTCCCAACAATTCTCTGAGAAAATTTTGTCCCTAGATTCCTCCAGAATCCCTGCTCACTACGGCCATTTACGGGGTTCCTAATTACGTCCGAAAACCGTCATGAAATATGACGATCTCGGCGTGAGACGAAAGGTCATTAAATCTAAAACGTCGGCAATTACATCTCCAGTGTGTCTTGTTCTCGTAAGAATTACCATTTGTATTTGTTTCGCGAAGTGAACTTCAGCCGCCATATTGTAGAACTTCGTCACGGTCTGGTGGAAAAATGGTGTCCGTTAAATGTCCATTATTCCATTCTAATAATCATTATTCCCCCTTTAGACCTAATTGCCGACATATCAGACATTACACCCTCTCATCCCCCCCAAAATCCCAATTTTTCCTACCCGTTTCCATCCATAATTAGTAACCCCGTAAACGGCCATAATGACGAGAGATTCTGGGGAATTCTGGGTAATCTCCGGACAGAAAAAAAAAGAGCCGACCGGGCCTGAATCTCCAGCTCTCCCAATAAATAAAACTCTAGAATTAAAAAAAAAACACATGTGTCCCCAGTACAGTTGACTTTCCGAGGAGGTCTCCCCCAAATGACAGAGCCTCCCCGAGATAAAGAGTGCGAGCGCGAAGTGGACGGCATTGGGACACATGCGCTCTCTCGTGGATGAAGTGGCTTGAAGGGTCGTGATCAGTAACAGGACGGTCCTCTCTCTTCCTGGCTCCCCGCGCTGTGTCCAAACACCGGGGGAATAGCATCAGTCCGTCAATCCATCTCCAGCAGTCGTCCACCAGCGATTGATGGTCGCCATTTTCCCGAGAAATTTCCAATCGACAAGAGACAGGCCATGAATGCCCCAGATTTTCCCCAGCGTTTGTATTTATTTTATTTTCCAATTTTTTTCGTCTCCCCCCCGCCTGGAGTTTGGAGAATTTTTATAAGGACTACAGTGCGCAGGGACAGGATGAAGGCAGGCATTGGTCACGGGCACGAGCCAGACAAGGGTAAACCGAGATATTTTGTCTCCCTTCCATCGGCTTTTTCATGTCGACGTTTTCGCCTCCGGCTGTTCCCCCGTATTCCTTGAGTTTCGTACACAAGATTATGAGGTGTTCGGTGATCGGGTCTTGAGAGGGAGTGAGAGGGGCCAACTGGAGGACTAGGGAGACGTGGGGGCCGTATTGACGTTCGTGTGACGTAGACCAGAGGGAAAATCGAGTGATTAGAATTTTGTGATTTTTTTTTAGTGGGGACTTTGGAGGTGGAGGTGGGATTGTTGCGAGTGAATGGAGAGCTGGGGCGCGGGGAGGGCTGATGGATGACGCCGGGGGACTCGGGAACACTTGAACCACGTGGACTCAGTACTCCGGGGGTGGCCACTGGGGGATTATGTTGACTCAGTGAGGACCTTCGCGAGGGGGAGGATTTTTGGATCTGTTGAGGTGGCTGAGGAGGAAGAGACGGAATTCATTTGTCATTTCTGGTTTGCTTGGAGTGAATATTGGTCTTACCTGGTGCAACAGGAGTAGATCATTAATTCAGTAAATCTGGGGTATCTAGTCCCCAGTTATTAAGTACCAGGATCAATATTTTTACCCATTTAATTCGGGAGAAGTAAGAAAAAATCTAGCTCATTTATTTGTCAAGATTTTGATGATTAAGGGGCGGGTGTAATAATTTGCCACCTCGAAATCGCCGCCACCGATGCCACGTAAAATCACGATCAAATCGTGAGCAGGCATAATTTCCGTCGTGCAGAAATCAGGCACGAAAGTCGGAAAATAGGTTTCCTTATGATTTAATCATCATTTTTCTTGTCATTAATCACGGCGACTTCGAGGTTACGAACTATTACACCCGGGCCTTAATTGAGAAATTTTTAGATTTTTATTATTCTAGCCGTGACATTCTCGGGGGATTGGGGGCCGGGGGTTATCACGTAATTTTTTATATTATTTTTACTCGAGAAATGGAACTTCAATAGTGAGAGTTTAACGAATTTTGTCATTAAAAAAACAAAATTCACATCGTCAGATCAGTTCCAGATCCCAGAGTCATCAGATCATTCAGTTGTCTAAGGCTCATGAAAAATTGAGGGGTAAATGTAGATTTTCATTAACTGAATTCTCGTTTTGTTATGCCTGATAATGTCCAACAAATTACGAATTTTTCACAAAAAAAAAACGCAAAATGAATATCTCACTAAATATTCAAGACAGATTTTTTCAAGAATTTTTTCTCGCTTTCCTAAGGTAAAAATACATCGAAAGATGGTCAAAGTTTGTCGCCCGGATTATCGTAATCGTCCTTATTTTTCGGAATTAGGAATTCAATTCCGGATTCATTAATATTTTCTATTACAAAATTCCCTCAATTATCTACATAATCTGATGTATTGGATTATTTTTGTCAATTTATTCATTACTATTATTAATTTGGCCATTTTATTATGCACTTTATCATACTCCAATTATTAAGGCCCAGCCGGCGCCATTGTTGTAGTCTTATCCCCAGATTCCCTAGATTCCCCCAAAACCTCAGTTGATGACATCCACCTACGGGGTTACCAAGTCCGGCCGAAAGCGGGCATGAAAAATTATGATCTCACGGTCAAACGAAAGCTAATCAGCCCTAAAATGTCGGCAATTAGGTCTCCAGTATGTGCTGCATCCGTAGGAAATATAATTTCCGTTTGTTTCGCGAGTGAAGCTCGGCGGCCATATTGTAGAACTTCCTCATGGCCTGGGGGAAAAATGGCGTCCGTAGTATGTACATTATCCCATTCTAATCATCATTATTCCCCCCTGAGACCTAATTACCGACATATCAGACATTGTGACCTCGGGTCTGACCGCAAGATCATAATTTTTCACGCCTGTTTTCACCCGTAATCGGTAATCCATGACTAGCCATTTTATCCCCATTTTTAACAAAAATAATATCTCCATCACACAGAACAAATATCAATTAATGACACCTGCAACAATTAACCCCACCCGCCGGGCGATCATTAACCCATTCCCCTCTCCTACTCCATTGACATTGAACAAGTAATGCATCGAGGGGGTGATTTTCGTTACGCGTCTCGCATACCTCTTCCGGCGGTGGGTGGGAGGGGGTGGGGCAACAGCTGCGTCAAAATACCGCGGGCTCTGGAAGAATCCAAAAGCAATATTATGTGCCCCCCGGTGGAATGGGGGTAGGTGTACGTGGCCTACGAGGATGATAAAGAAAGGAGAAGGAAAAAAAAAAGAAAGAAAAAAGAAAAAAAAAAGAGAGAGCAAAAAAATGTATTCCAAACTTTCCAACTGAACTCTGCCGCCGAGAAAAGACTCCTCGTTATGTTATAACTCCGGGACTTTTATTTGAAAAATACTATCGAAACTCAGCAATGGAGTCAGCGATAATATTTTTTAAATGAAAAGTCCAGGGGATGACGCGGCGACGATAAATATCGGGTTTGTCCGGAAAGATATGCTTTGGAAGCGCCACTTGCGAGTAATGGCGCTCCGCAACGTGTATAGCCAGTTCTTCCCTAGGTCTTTTTTCTTCTCTCTTGCGAGAATCTTTTTGCTCATTTTTCGTCGGCACCTACCGCCTCGCACCCGGAGAGCCACTTCTGCTGGTGTCTCCTGGCTCTTTTTCCCCCATTACCCTTCTGATCTTCATCGTCATATCCTCTTTCGGCCTGTCTGTCCCGAATTTTTGGGACTTTTGATTATTCTCGATCGATTGGCATTGATTTTTGGGGAGGCTCAGGGGATTTTTCGAGGCCTGCGCCATTTTTTTTGTCCCTAGATTACCCAGAACTCTCTGTGGTTCTCAGTCGAAGCTGCTGTTTACCGGGTTACCGATTGCGAGCGGAATCAGGCGTGAAAAATTTGATTCTTGGGGTCATAAGAGAGAGCGTAATGCCGGATATGTTGGTAATTAGGTCTCGGGGAGAATAATGAGGATTTGGATGGGTTAATGGACATACAGCGGACGCCTATTTTCCCCCAGATCACGGCGAAGTCTACAATATGACGGCCAAGTTTTACTCGCGAAACAAACACAGATGATAATTTTTGGAAAGACAATACACATGGGAGACCCAATTTCCTACATTTTAGAAGTTATGACTTTTGTTTCACCCCGAGACGATAATTTTTCAGAGCTGTTTGCGATCGTAATTAGTAACCCCGTGAACGGCTGTAATTAGCTGAGATTCGGAGGAATTCTGGGAAATTTTGGGGAGAAATCTGGTTACTTTAAGACCGTCTTCCTGATATTTTTTCCCCTAATTCACCTAAAATTCTGAAACATTATTAATGATGAGGAATATTTTTTGACTCCCTGAATTATTTTCAGACAATTAAGGGGTTACAGGTGTTTCACAGGCTCAGCAAAAACATTTTTTACGATTTTTTTTTCATATATTCAAAGAAATTCTTTATTCAAACAATTTACTATATCAAAGAAGTTTCTGTGATAATAATAGTAAAAATAAAATAAATATAAATGTAAATATAAATAAAATAAAAAACGAAGAGACTGGCAGGGGAATAGGGGGCTAATTGATGTACCTGAGGGGATAGAAGCTGATAGGAACTACACCAAATATAAGAGTTAGAGAGGGAGGGAGAGGAAATGCTTACGGTGATGGATGTATAACAAAGAAAACTCTTGTAACATCAAGGATCAATAAATAATAATAATAATAAAAAAATACTATATCAAAGATACATATTTGAGGAGTACTTTGTCAAATTTTAATTGAAAAATATTGAAAATTCGGCCATTGGGAGCTCGCCATCGCCTGTGTTCGCCTGTGATCCTTCAGAAATAGTACATTATGTATCGAGGACGATGAGTGGCGCATAAGTCCGAGTTTGAGGTTAAATGCACGATTTTCAGACGAGGCGAAGCCGAGGCTTAAAATTGTGCATCTAAACTCATACGAGGACTATGTGCCGCT
>JAPYZN010002924.1:0-10606 GCA_030522865.1 Psyttalia lounsburyi | reverse complement strand
TGCATGATATAAATGTATCATCTGCTATTCAATGCACGTAATGAGACATGTTCATTGGCATGACGAGGTTTCTACATATCAGACTTTTAGGGTGAGATACTCAGCTGCCTGGTGATTCACATTCGCGTGCATCAGCACCTGTTCTTGATTCATCATCAGGAATGTCTCGTCCATTTCAAAACATCATAATAACAATGGACGTATTCCATTCCTTATATTGTACACTTTATTATTTGATAGGGATCATTTCTATTTTCTGCTTCCATGTTGAGTTATAATTCTGTATATTTGATCTCGATTCCCTCTTTTTCATGTAATTCTAGACTAATTAATAGCTTGTTGAAACACAGGTGCAGATGTACGTATCGGTGCTCGACTCATCATGGGGAATATCTCTCCCATACGTATGTTATTCATATTTTTAAAGTAAGGGTGCTGAATAAACAATGTAAAACTCATAGGCTCTCTCATTTCATTTATCATTTTTCAGATTGCGTCATTTTCCTTATAATACATTTTGCTGCATTGTCATTTTTCTTGCTTTTGAGAACTAAAACATCTCATTAATGTTACAAAATTATTGACACCATATTGAACTGACAAACATACATAAATACAATCAATTCACGAACATCTGGGTGATGTGAGCACCAGGATATGAAAATTTTCTAGCAACTAACGATAGTTCAAGTAAAGTCTAATTCAATTTCAGTAAGCACGTCGCAATTGCCAAGATATCCAGCTTGTGTCAAAAATTCCAGATTGCTCCCATTTTCGAGGTAGTAATTTTTTGGACCTTAGCATGATACCATCGTTGGACTCATCGAGAAAACAGGAAGTAGCGTCCTCATCGTCTGTAATGTTATGGAGCAGGACAAACTCTGAGCGACGTCTTCTTTTCTTCATTCCACCACCGGGTGTTTCCCTAGTACATTTTTGAATGTTTCTACTTTACTTTTCCATAAATCTCGGAGGGCTGCTTGAATCATTCCTTCATTTTTCAAAAAACCGTTCACGATCCTCTGCATTTCTGAGTCATCTATCACGTGCATGTGATTTTCCAAAAAATTTTCGATTCCTTCTTCGTCGAAAGATTTCATAAACTTTACCATTTTATTGACGTCTTGATGAAGATACTCACAAAATCGAGTTATCATTGCCCGCGAACCTGCTAAACAGAATTGCATTTTTGTCACTCGTTCAGGTAAGTTCGAAAACATATTGTTAGTTTTGGTGCTCTCACTGATTCAGGCGTGAAATGCAGAGAAATAGAAATTTAGTTCTAAAAAAAATAGTTTTTCATGAATATTACGGTTATATGCATTGTTATTACGATACTTTGAAATGCAAGAGATCTTCCAGATAAGTCAAGCACAGGTGTTGATTTACACTAGTGGACATCATCACTAAGCTCAGTATTATCGTCCGGAAAGTCTTACATATATGGAAGAATCGTAATGCCAATGAACATATCTAATAATTAATGATGCGCATGATATAAAGGTATTATCTGTTATTCAATGCACGTAATTGGATATGTTCATTGGCATTACGAGGTTTTTACATGTAAGACTTTCCGGGTGTGGAATACTCAACTGGGTGATGATGTACAATTGCGTGCATCGGCACATGTGCTTGATTCATCATCAGGAATGTCTCGTACATTTCAAAACATCATGATAAAAATGGACATATTCCATTCTCCATTGCATGGGGGGACGATTCCTTCACTGTAGCATAGTATCCCCAGAATACCTGAAGCTACTCGACAAAACGCGATTGAGAATAAATCATCAATTTCCGAAAATTCATTTGATATCTTGGTACATTTCAACGTTAAGCATAAATCCCGACTACAGCTTGAGGGCATGGACTGCTAAATTTTGGGGTCGGTTCCGAATGTTGTGTGTCTCCTTCCAATCCACATAGTCCAGTGTACAATACTGAGAATGGAATATGTCCATTATTATCACGATCTTTTGAAAAACAAGAGACATCCCTGATTATGAATCGAACGCAGGTTCTGTAGTACGCAAATGTACATCAACACCCAGTTGAGTATACCACCCCCCGCAAAGTCTTACATTGGGAAGCCCCGTATGCCAATGATTACATCTAATTACACGCATTGTGTAGTAGATTTTTCCTTCATATCATGCGCATAATTAATTATTAGATATGTTCATTGGCATTACGTTTTTTCCAAATGTGAGACTTTCTGGGGGTGGACTACTCAGCAGGGTGATAATGTACACTTGCGTGCTACAGCACCTGTGCCTGATTTATCATTAGGAATGCCTTTTGCATTTCAAAACATCGTGATACCAGTGGACATATTCAATTCTCTGCGTTGTACACTTCATTATCTAATCGGGATCATTTCAATTTTCTCCTTTTTTCGTGGTGTCTTCGTAAATTCTAAGGAGGGAAGGGGAAGTTATTTGGGGGATTTATATTGTTTTGATGGGTTTGAACTATTTTGATTTGAGATTTTGGGAGAATTTTGTGGATTCAAAACCTGGTTTAATTTTTTTGGTTGAGGTTTTTTGAGATTTTGTGAATTAATTTTGAAAATTGGGAAATTTATTTCGGAGGTTTGAGGCGACTTTGATGAGTACCGGAACTAATTTTTTTTTTTTTGTTGAGGTTTTTGGAGATTTTGGAAGGATTTTGTGGATTAATTTTGGTAATTGGCTTGAAGTTTCGATCGGTTTTACGAAGAATTTAATTATGAGATTTATGAAATCATTTTTTCCAATTGATTCATGAATTGGCTAATTGAGAGGGATGCCTAGCTTTCTTCTTGCTTCATTTTGTCATTCAAACTCTCAGAGAGTTTTTGGAATGATTCATTTTATTCCTAAAATCATTTCTCAAAAGGGAATTGGGAAATTTATTCTGAAAGGTTGAACCGATTTTGATAGGTATAGGAGCTATATTAATTTTTTTTCCGGTTGGATTCTTGAAAATTTCCGGAGGATTTTGTGAGAAATGCATCTAACGAGATGGAACTTGGCATAGTTAATAAATTAATTAATGAATTCACTATTTCGTTTCTACCCCCAGGGGAAGGAGATCAAGGAGAAGATCAACCACATCAAAGTCCTCGAGGAGACCATGCTGACTAAGGAGAAGATCCTAGAAGAGCTTAAGATGTCCCTTCAAGAATTAAAAATGAAGATCAAGATCATTGAGCAAGAGAGGAACGAGCAGAAGCACCTAGTCGAAAAGCACGTCGTCATCGAGAAAAAGCTTCATTCTCAGGCGAGTCATCTCCTGAACGTCGTCGAGACCGTGACCAAGGACACTCTAAAACTTCACGAGAAGATCGAAAGAAAGAACAAAGCCGAAAAGAAGAACGAGTTCCTGGGGGAGAAATTCAGGGAAAATATCGAGAGACAATTTGATGAAGCAAACGAACAGCTTGGGAATTATACTCAGGAATTGATCCAGTTTTCTCTAAATGCCAAGGATGAGATCAGTAAATTAACAGAGAACAATTCTAAAGAGATTCAGAACTCCATGAAACTGATTTCCGGAGATCTTCTGAAGGAAGAGCAGAAGATTGTGAGAAAAATTGAGAATCAGGTCGAGGGAAATACTGGAGACTATCGAAAATGGGTTCAAGAAGTGAAGGAAAATGCTGGGAAATTTTCTCTGGAAGAGATTGATCTCCTGAAGAAGATGTTCGAAGTGTTCTCCAAGAGAATTTATGAACTCGTGAGGACGAGTTTGGCAGAAAACCTGAGGAAAATTAATGAAGAAAATCGTAAGAAATTCGAGGAGCTGAACGAGTTCATGAGGAAGACAATTTCCACTGTCTGCGAGAGACTTCTTCAAGGCAGAAATCGTTTACGAGACAAGATTAATGATTATTCTGATAGAATCAACGAGACGATCTCGGCGCAGGAGAGCTTGTCCAGGAAAAAGGAGAAGTTCTACAAAGTCTTCAAGGATTGCTTCGAGGAGTACGAGAGAATTCATGAGGAGGAAGTGATGGTGGATGACACGACGATGATAGTTTCTGAAGAGGGTCTGGAGTTCTGCAAGAATATCGAGAGTCAAATGGAGAAGAATTTCTAGAGCCAGAGGGAGATCGAGGGAATTATCACTGGGGACTTCTCAAAGACTTTTCTAGGGATGAGAGACGAATTGTCCGAGGCTCTTGAAGTCAACTGGAAGATTTCAGAAGACAATATCCTCAGAGGAGACACCTTTGTGGAGATCTAAAACGAAATGTTGAAGAGGATTACGAGAGGCTGAAAATTTCAATGAGGAAATGGCCTCCAAGTCTGATGGATTTAAAGAGAAAATTGTCTCTGATAAATCTGGAGTGCTTTCGTCAGTCCAGGAAGTCGTTAAACTCGTCTCTGATGTCAGTATTAATTATGAGGAACTCATGGAGGACCTCAGGAGGAAGATTGAAGCAGCAGCTGGTGAGCTCTGCACGAAGTTTGAGGACCAGAGTGTCTAGTCCAGTGAATGGAACAGCAGGATCTCCACTTACTTGGGGGCAACGCAACATCAGGTCAACAAGTTCATCGTTGAGGACATGAGGAAGGACACTCCCAACGGATAAACCCCAGCAAAGAGGGAGTTCAGTTATCGTAAACAATTGACGATGACATCTCCCCGTGAAAGAATCATCCAGAGGTTCAGAGAAATGAAGATTCAGAACGATCACGAGACACTTGGGCAGGACGAGACCCTAAAAGCCTCCCTAGCGAATTCCCAGGCAGACAATGAATCCTTTGTTTCGTTCTCAACACCTTCAGACACTTCTTTTTGTGATTCTGATAAATTAAATGGACTCACGAAATCTGCCTCGACATCTGATCTTTCCTCTGTTACCAAGAATTTGGGGAAAGACCTGGCGCATATGGTGACGAGATCTTCTTCTGATGTCAATTGCAAAAGGGAGAACAAGGAGAATGGAATTGATGAGTTCCTGAAGGCTGGCGACTTCAAGAACTCGAAGATCGCGAAGCTGAAGAATCCTACGAGAAGAATCCTCTCTTCGTATAATGAATAGTTTAGGCTAGTTGGGGTTTCCCTTCTTTTTTATTCTCAATTTTTTTTCAATGGAGCATTTAACACTTCATAGTTTTTACTGAATGAGGCAATTTGTGATGGTTGTATGTGGTGAATTGACGTTTAATTTCCTTTTCATATTATTAAACACATAATGATTTTATTCTGTGGTCTTTTTCATTTTGCCAGCTCATTGTATTATTTTGATTCTGTGAAAAAATTGAAGCTTTCAGTGATGTCTCCATGTGCCGTACGATTAATCTGCAATGCTTGGATATTTTATATAAATATATATATTTTTGGATTTAGAAGGAATGAAACCTTATTAGAGCACTCGGTGGCGTCAGCAGCGTCAACTGATATTACACGGCTGAAGATGAAAAATAATAACTCAACATGGAAACAAAAAATTGAGATAATCTTCATCCAATAATGGAGTGTACCGTGTAGAGAATGGAAAATGTAAATTGTTATGACGATTTTTTCTTAAATGCAAGAAACATTCCTAATGATGAATCAAGAACAGGTGCTGTATGACGGAAGTGTACATCATCACCTAGCTGAGTAGTCCTCTCTCAGAAATTCTTACATTTGGAAAAATCGTAAAGCCAATGAACATATCTAATGATTAAAAATGCGCATGATATAAAGGTATTATCTGCTATTCAATGCACGTAATGAGATATGTTCATTGGCATTACGAGGTTTCTACATATCAGTCTTTCCAGATGAGATACTCAACTGCGTGGTGATTCACATTCGCGTGCATCAGCACCTGTTCTTGATTCATCATCAGGAATGTCTCGTCTATTTCAAAACATCATAATAGCAATGGACATATTCCATTCCTTACATTGTAGACTTTATTATTTGATAGGGATCATTTCTATTTTCTGCTTGCATGTTGAGTTATAATTCTCTATATGAGGCATTCTTTCTCAATTCAGCGACCCATTTTTTTCGATGTCTCCAAAAATTCTGACAAAATTCTAGACTTTTCCACGGATTATAAGGACTATCTGTGAATTTTTTCAGATTTTTTCGATAAACCGTAGTAAAGATAAGTGGATTTGAAACAATTTTGGGAAGAAAAAAATATTTTAAGAAGTTGATTTCGGAGAAAAAAAAGTTCGGGACAAAAAAGTTCCATTTTTAAGTAAACTTTCTAAATGAATTTTTTATTTTTCAAAAAAATTACGTAGAGACGATTTTTCCTTGAAAATTAGTTTAGAAATGTGACGTATTGGGATCAACCAATACGTCGATTTAAAGATTTTTTATAACAAAGCAGACCAGTGTCTGGCGCCAGGATTGAGGAATACAATCCCTCTTTCCTGTCATCCAGACATTGGTCAGCAGTCCCACGGTGTTATTAGAACATCGTGGTAAGCAGTCACACGGTGGCAGTTGAGTCCAGCTTTCTTGGAAAGAGCTGTTTGACCGTTGTCAAGTCTTTTGTCCAAGATGACATCAGACTGTCTCCATGAGGCCGAACCGTGGGACTGCTTACTTGGCACTTTTGGACTTGGACGAAGCTCCGGGCGTCTTGGGGACGCTAGGAGACGTCAGAGTACGATTGGGAGTAGAGCGGAGCGGATCTCCAAGCTCAGGCATCATCTCCCAACTTAATAACGCGTATACCGACCCGAATCTAAAGTTCAAGTGTAATCAATAGTTAAGTTAACAGTCTACAGTGAATATATAGAACTTTTACCAAATAAACTCGGAGTGTTTATTGGTCGTGGCCCTTCCCAAAATCCAACTTCCCGAGTGAGCGGATCCCCCGTGAGCCAAGCCGTACAAGTTAGTCGGACATCTGGGTACAAGACGGCCCAGGGAACTAGGATCTACAAGGGTAAAGGATAGAGAAGATAGGAAAAGGAGCTATATCCCAAGTTAGACTGTCGGAGTGGTAAATAGGGAGGCAGTCTAACTTCTAAACGTCACAGAAATCTTGTTTCAATGTATTTCGACATTTTTGACTTTTTTCAAAAAAATTGAGGTGTTATGGTAGTTCAAAACCAAGATGTATTGATGATTATGAAAATGGGATGAGCCTAAACTTGAGAGAAAAAAAATCCAAGCTAGTAATTTTCTAAATTGTCATCATCACTAATTTTTTTATTTCACCTTCGATCTCATCTGAGGTGACAAAAATAATTTCAAATTGTTCTCGCCAATAAGTCTTGAGAAAAAGAATTCCACGTGCATATGAAGCCTTTTGAACAAAATACGGAACGATTGACAGGAAAAATTTGAAATTTTTTTTGTGACCTGGGATGAAGTCGAAAGTGAAATAAAAAAATTAGTGATGATGACAATTTGAAAAGTGACTAGTTTTGATTTTTTTTCTCTCAAGTTTAGGACCATCCCATTCTCATGTCGATCGATAAACCTTGGTTTTGAACTACCACAACACCTCATTTTTTTTTGAGAAAATTAAAAATGTCGAAACACGTTGAAACAGGATTTCTAAACTAATTTTCAAGGAAAAGTAATCTATACGTAATTTTTTTGAAAAATAAAAAATTTATTTAGAAAGTTTACTTGAAAACGTAACTTTTTTGGCTCAAACTTTTTTTTCTCCGAAGTCAACTCCGTAAAATATTTTTCCGCATTCCGCGACTTCGTCGCGATTTTGCGGTTGTCCTACGGAAAAATGTTATCCGTAACTCGCACACGAATTTTTTTCTGCCTCATGTGTGCCTGAAAAACTCGCCTTCGGCTCGTGTTCAGGCCCACATTCGCCAGAAAAAAATTCGTGTGCTCGAACGGAAATATACTATTTTTCTTCCCACAATTGTTTCAAATCCACTTATCTCTACTACGGTTGATCATAAAAATCCGAAAAAATTCACAGATAGTCCTTATAATCCGTGGAAGAGTATAGAATTTTGTCAGAACTTTTGGAGACATCGAAAAAAATGGGTGGCTGAATTGAGAAAGAATGCCTCATATATGATCTCGATTCCCTTCATTTCATGTAATTCTAAACTAATTGATAACTTGTTGAAACACAGGTGCAGATGGTGAAAACAAAAAATTGAAATGATATGAAAGAATGAGAGGCATTCCTGATGCTAAATCAAATACAGGTGCTGTAGTACGCATGTGTACATTATCACCCAGCTGAGTAGTCTCACATTTGGAATAATCGTAATGCCAATGACGATATCTAATGATTAATTATGCGCATGATATGAAGGAATAATCTACTATATAATGCGCGTAATTAGATATGTTAATTGGCATTACGAGGTTTCAAAATGTAAGACTTTCCGGGGCAGAATATTCTGCTGAGTTATGATGTAAACCGGCGTACATCAGGATCTCCCTTTGTTTCATCGGGAATATATCTCTTGCATTAAAAAAAAATCGTAATAGCAATGTACATGTTCAATTATGCGCGTTATATTGAAGATAAAAAATTATAACTCGACATGAAAACAGAAAAGTGAAATAATTCCGATTAAATAATGGAGTGTACAATGTGGAGAATGGAAAATGTCCATTGTTATCATGATTTTTTGGAATGTACGAGACATTCCTGATGATGAATCAAGCACAGGTGCCGATGCACTCGAATGTACATCATCACTCAGTTAAGTATTTCACCCCGCGCCAAGTTTTACATGTAGAAACCTCGTAATGCCAATGTACATATATATTTACGTGCATTATATAGCAGATAATACCTGTATATCAAGCGCATAATTAATTATTAGATATGTTCATAGGCATTATAATTTTTCCAAATGTGAAACTTTCCGGGGGTAAACTACCCACCTGGGTGATGATGTACAGTTGCGTTCTACAGCACCTTTGCTTGATTTATTATGATGAATGTTTCTTGCATTCCAAAACATCCCTTAATGAACATTGAGGTCGATTTTGAAATAGTGAATTTTTCTAGTAAAACTCATCATCGGGATAATCTCCTGTCAGGCAGGCAGTGCAGTGTCCAATATAACTATTTTCTCTATTATCCATGCTATTTCTGACAACTTGAATTAATCCTCCGACTGACAGATAAATCAGTGAGTCTGCACAAACGTATTTTGCTAATTTAACACTGTCCAATCCATTCGCTATCAATTCTTCTCGTGTTGGAATGTTTATTCTCATATACTAGGGATATTTGAGAGGAGGGGAGGCCACCCTAACACACACCCGAGTGTAAACAATATTTTCCAGATACTTACAAGTAAATTCATTGTTCACACTGACATACGGAAATGAGAGAACAAAATTTTGATTCAAAATGTAGGAATCGGTGTGTATCAAGCAGGTACACATATACACCGGTGCATATCACTCTTCTGTTCGCAATGTTTCTGTGTTGGTTCGTATTTATCATAAGTGACTCTTGATGATGAAG
Source organism: Psyttalia lounsburyi (assembly GCA_030522865.1). Lineage (NCBI taxonomy): Eukaryota > Metazoa > Arthropoda > Insecta > Hymenoptera > Braconidae > Psyttalia > Psyttalia lounsburyi. The sequence continues at coordinate 1,197 of JAPYZN010002924.1, read as the reverse complement.
ATTATCATAATCTGAAATTATACTTATCATGATTTTATTAAGAAATTATTCGGTTTTAGTCAATGATCGGAATCGGAAAGTCAAGTATAACGAACGCGAAGCGTGTGTTGATTGTATTATACCGTCGTGTCAAATTACAAAAAAACTTTTACTATTCGCATCTCCTTCTCTTGTTGACGGGTCTTTCTTTTGACCAACTGTTACTACTATCTCCATTAGATTCATCACTGGAGTCTGATACTAGTTGACGTTTATTTCCTTTTCCTCGCAGATTGTTCCCATATGGTAACCGAACCTTTTGACAGGATTTGCAGCAAACCTTCGGATTCAATTTTCCGAGCAACCAGGTATTAGCTAGGATGCGACGTTGTGTTTCCTGGTGAATGGTGAGGAATCCGTGTACTTTGCCAAAGTGAATGGTAGACGATTTAGTAATGAAAATTGGAGTGAAAGGAGGCAGTTTGACCTGAAAAATTATAGATTCAGTCAGTCATCAGTAGTCACTTCAAGGCGTCACCATCTCGATTTCACAATGAATAGCATTATAGCTTGCAAAATAAAAAAGGGTTGACGTAATCGGAAAGCTGATCAAGTCTACGATTTAACTAAGATGATGATGAAGTCAGCTTTATTAATGTATACAAATGAAACAAATAATTTTCGATTTCATATAAACACTACATTTACTTACGTCATCCACAAATGTCCCGTTTGAGCTCGCCATGTCCATAATTACAAACCCAAAAGGTGACCGCCGAATCAAAGCGTGATCTTTCGCAATGTCCTAAGAAAATACGGAAAAACATCATTAGGACAACATCTGAAGCCAAGTGTGAATACTCAATATAATGATACAGATTCTCTCGTCATTATTTTTTGTATCGATTCACTTGTACTGTCAGTGTCCCAATAACTGACAGTGTAATTTCTGACATATGTACTCAACTTATGAAAACTTTCGTAGATATTTTACGAGCATATACAATGATAAACAATGCTATACGTTCCCTCAGGTGTTAGTTCGTACAATAATTGATTAAATCAGATATCTCCTAATGGAATGAAATTATCCCCCCTACAAGAAATAATCAAGGTGCCAGTACCGTGGGTGTACCGGTATCCGGACATGGATAGGTATCCGGACATTGCGTGATTTTTCTAATGATTTTTAATTTTAACTATATTTTAAGTGAACGA
>JAPYZN010002923.1:0-10607 GCA_030522865.1 Psyttalia lounsburyi | reverse complement strand
AGCAAGTTCGGTGTCTTTAGCATATTACGAAAATTTTCAGAAGTAAAACTTAGTCAAAAAATGAACAATTTAAGGGAAAAAGTCGTTTAAATGACACCTTTAATTGTTCACGACAATAAATTATATTTACGGAGTAACATAATGTGTGAAAAAAAAGATTTATCAGCAGTAGGAATTTTTTGGCCACATATATTCGCAGAGGGCAGAGAAATAGAGCTTAATAATACAATTTATCGACTCGAATGCAATATCCCGGATGTTTTTGGGTCGTATTTTAATTTCGCGACTATCCGATGTTAAACTGGAGCATTCGGCCAGCGTGTGCACTCCCAACGGAGGAATTCCGAGGGAGTACGCAACCTCTATTTTTTACATGATCAATTTTCTACGGACATCCCTTCAAAGAAAATACAACTTTCGTAAAAATTGGTATTCACGTATCAGGTGAAAAGCCCAGAGGAATTCTTAAAGCAAACTCGTTGGATTATGCACTCAAAATAATTTTGTTTTCTCAACAGTATCCGATAATTGGACTTCACCCACAATTCTCAACTTATTTTTCCCTCTCCATGTGGATAAAACTTGGATTTTCCATCGACCATACACCGCAAATGTAACGATTCTATTGTTTCATCTTATTTGTCAAAGAAGAGGGTTCAATGCCTAAGGGAGGTAGGCAGTGTCGGCTATTGAATACCTAAAGAGAGAATTCTGTAGTTTCGCGTAGCTCAGTTGGAAGAGTATTTGACGCAATTTTTTGGCAAGCAATTTGATTAAAATTAGATCAATCCTTGTTAACAGTTTCGATGGTTAACTAGAATATTTAAGGTATTTTTAAGGAGTTTATTTGGTATCTGCAAGGCTTCAAGCCATACATTATTCTGACAATAAAAAAGCTATTTAAAAAAAGGACCCAGTACGTAACTGAAAGCCTGGGGCCCCGGAATTGTTTTTTGTAAAAAATTAAAATACCCTTTTTTAAAAATATTCTTACCTGTAACGATGAGCCGAGCATGGCTTGAACTCTCAACGGTGTCTCCCGTGACATGATGTACTGTACGGCATCTGTATCCATAGTGTGTATCAGCTGGTGTTGCTGAGAATACAAGTAACTCACCTGATGGCAGCATGTGATACTTTCCATCTGAAAGTACACAATGCAAAGTATACGTTTTACTCATGAGTAATATTATAAATTCATCGAATATCACGTAGAGAGAATGGGCGTCCATTGTTTGCCCGATAAACCATCCACCGGGGATGAATGTGAACGCGCAACGAGAGAGACTATGTCTTGAGGACAGAAGAAAGCGAGTAGATGAGGGTCCAGACTCTATCAATATGCAAATTTTCTTAATGGAAAAGCTCTCTGTTGTTACCGCTCTCGCATATATGTAGTCCGGTAGGAATGGAGGACCAATTTAGGAGTAGAAGAATATAATAATAGTACGAGAGGATGTGGAATGTCCTCGTAAACGTCGCACTATGGAATAAGATTAAAAATCCTGTTATTTCTGTATTATTTTGGCAATTGGATTTTTCGCAAAGAGTAAAAATTGGAGGAAACGGATTAAACTGTAGGTCTTTTTCATCCTGAAGTGGAATGAAAACATTTGCTAACTTTTTACGCGGAAGAAAGGCATTTGTATAACGGTTCACATTCTATTTTCAGTAGAAAATTGACAAGACATTTTGACTGATAAAATAGACAGTCCAAACCTGGATTCGAGCCCGGGACCTTCCGATTGTGCATCCAGGGGCCCTTGCCATTGAGCTATCCGGCTCTATAGCCGCTTCTTAATTACAAATTTCCTGTATATTTTGAGCTCCGCTGCAGAATTGTTTGCCTTTATTCAAATTTTTCCAATTATATTTTTTCTCTAAATTTTATCCTGCCATTTTTTTTCTTCTATTGCACACAAAGTGATGAGTCAAATTACATTGCGTTCCACAACTCGCGCATATTTTATTTCATTTCCTTGGTACACTTATCTGTATATCTTTTCTTGTTACATACTTTTTCACCCTCTGGAGGTTTACCGTTTGCGCTTGTTCCTGACTTCCTTCAACTTTTCCTCGCTCGTGCGACTCGAATAAACGTCAACGAATGGTACCTACATCTGGCACCCACAACTTCTACTGTACTATCTTCTCCATTCCCCTTGCCTTCAGCGAACGACGTTCAACAATCCCGGGCGTTTTGATACTTTTGTGACTTTTATTTTCGCCCAACAGCACCATTTGTCGCTGTTCTCTCGGAATGGAGATGATTTCGTATGTTTTATTTAACTCATATTCCCCTGGTATATCTATGACTTGGGGTAAATTCCATGTACAGGTGAATTTTTCGGTTTACATTTTCGGAGAAAATGTTCACTTTGTATTCGATAATTCTGATTTAATTTAAGGGTAATACTGTCACTGGAATTATATAGAAATCGGCCCCAGAAGTTGTTTAATAGATTTATTTTCCCCTGTTCCAGCAAATGACTTTATCCAACCTCAAGTGAAGTTTATTCGACTGATCACATTGTCAAGTAAATTAATGCAATTTCTTTTAATAAACAAAAAAGGGTATCCTTCATGCAAGCAAAAAAGCCACTCTCTATGTGCGCAGCTGTCCACTATTTCCCCTGAATTCCCAACTTTTTCATTGGAAATATTCGTATGGAGGTCGGTAATTAAAAGTGCAAAGTTTCGTGTGAACTAGCGGGTCATGGTGGACCCCAAGCGAGAGACATTAAACCGCCCGAGGTTTGAATTTATGACTGGAGTTTGTTTCGCGGTGATTCGAAAATATATGAATAATTAGAAACACCCGCTTCACTTCCCCCAATTTTAGAGTAATTAATTTTCAAAATACCAGATGACAAAAACTTGGTAATTCGTGAATAATGATAGTTTAATGATTGATGGAAAAACATGTAACAAGGGAATGGGTGGCTAATTAAACTTTTAACGGACTGAGGGTATTTGGCCCAAAGTAAACTCACCGCTTACAGGCGCTGGGTAAATGTTGAAAGCCGAGTCTTGTACCCATGAAGTAACCGCAACATATTCTTTGGTGTGTGCTGGTATGTCGCATCTCAAAACTCCAGTGTTACCAGCGAGCACATGAGCATCTTTAACCCCAACTTGGTATTTTTGACGGACAACTGTAATTAGACAATTGTCATGTTTTGTAACATTGAGAATGTTTTAAGTAACTTTTTTTTGGAGAGAACATTGTAATCATTTTTACTTCAAAGAAGAAAGTTTATATAGCAATTCACATTCTTGACACGTCACAGGAAACTATTCTCTAGGATTTGGAAAAGTTAGGATGGAATGTGGAATTATTCTAAACATAAATTTTACGAGAAATTTTTAATGAAAAAATGGATAGTCCAGAGGAGGATTCGAACCCGGGATGTTCTGATGACGAAATCTCTTGTACATTAAGTTCCAACATCTTCCTTACGGCAATCACTTCTATATCAAAGAAGGGATTTATGTATATAGTGTACCATACTTGTGAACTGCTAAAATTATAATTGTAATAATTTTTTGAAATGTTTGGAAGTGAAAATTATTTTTCCTCTGTGCATTAACTTTATCCAACTCAAGCAATTAACAGTCATTTAAATTTGAAACTGACTGATCTTCACAATTGGTACACGCCATTCCCATAGATTTCCCTGTCGCATGCCCGCATGTGTCAATCACCCCAACAAACGCGAACTCCTACTGATTCGAAAATTAATTGGAAATCTGGCTCTCAATTTACAGAGATATATTCGCGGTTTATCCGCACTTCATCGTGCAATTGTTGTATTTTCAAATTACTGCGATAGGAAATCTTCGATTATTGGAAGCAAGGGATAACAAACTCATTACAGATAGTACAAATAACATCAGAATAGTAAAGCTCGGCCACCAGCAATCCCCCCTTCTAGTTCTTGGCAGACAGTCCATATCGGTAATTAACCGCAGTAAGTGCCAAGTGGGCTTAATGGCTTTTGGCAAAGCTATGGGTACATTTATGAATTTACAATTGGAGTAGTCTCCTCTTATGCTGATAGTCAACCCCATTGGAGCGATTCTTGCCGCATCTTCCACTTGAAAATTGGATGAGATGCAGTTATAGACTGCTGCATAAAGAAAACAGTTAATTTCTCTTTTGAATTTCCATTCTCAAGCTGCGACTCAAAAGTCTCAAAATCTCAATTTAGAAAGGCTCAACTTTAACTTGAAAATCACGTCCTGACACGAACAATTAAATTAAAATTGGATTCAATCGCCCTTATTCTTCAACAGTGAACAAATTTCGAGGGGAATAGCCTTTCAATTAACCTCCGTTCGATAAATCATTGCCCTCACCAGCTTTGACGTTGATTTCACGGCCGAGTACTCGTCCCACAGCATTCGACGCTTGACACCTGTATACAGCAAAATGTACATCGTGCCGATAACTTTCAGCCCCGAATGGAAGAAAATACATGGAGCCATTGACGAGCATCTCCCTGATGTGAGAAATCGGATGCACTGGTTGTCCATCACCCATGAGCCAGTCAATGCGTACTCGAGGACTCCCTGTAGCTGAACAGTGCAGCATTGCTCCAGTGTCATTGGAGAATTCTACGGTTGACCGCGGCTCGGAGTCCAAAACTGGCCCTTGGCTATCCAGCACGTTTCCTCGGCCTGCAATCACGTAAACCAGAAATTCCATTATGCAACATATATAATGATTCCAGACAATTTCTACTCCACTATAGCCTCAGCTGATCAGTTGGTGCCTGTCGGAGGCGCCGATGATGAGGTTGGGACTCTGTAATTATCTCCGGGGAAACCCAACCGCCATCAGACCCCTCAGGAACGTACCCCGCCCCCCCCCCGCAAATAATTAATAGTTTATTTTCAGGAATAATCTCTACTTCTTTCAAATCCCATTAACCCTCGATCCACCTTTCACGTGTCGGCGCGTTGAACGTGCGCGAAGAACCACGAGTTAGATCTTAACGTTCGCATCAGAGCAAAGAGTCCTCTAGTTACTACGATAAACTAGCTAGCAGATTCGGATTTTTCCCTAACTCCGTTGGTAGCAGTGGACACTAAACCAAGCAGATAGGTCCAGCATGACTAGGTCCTCAGGATCGACTAAACAATACAATTAATGTATAATGATTAACATTAAAAAAGCTTTCAAGGAGCTGAGCTTGAAATTTCCAATAATGCAACCGACTCGAGGCAACGGCTTTCTTCGCGATAGAGCTCCGTCCATAGAATGCAGACGATAGAAATTTTTTATGCACGTGCAACAACCCTTAGCCGCATTACCATTAAGTTCCATTCGTACGCCGCTGAGAGCATTAGTTCTCTGGCGTAAATAATTGCCCTTATTATAATTGCAGGGGAAAAATCAATGTTTGGGCTGCCGGTTGTATGTGGAGAATTTTTTCTATTTTTTAGTTTTTTTATTTTGTGCGCAGAGGGACAAATAATTTCTACTCTGGTAAATGCGCCCCCCAAGCTTAATGGAGTATCCCAGGGGTCTCGACGAAAATTATTCTCGCGTTAATAAATTATGTTGGGTATGGCATCAAAGTGGTGGAGCGCTGTAAACCACCAAGCAATATGGCCGCATACTATCCCTCTCTTGCCAGTAAATATTCATTTCTCGGTGGGAAATATCTCATTACGTGGACCAGGAGAACTTTATGGGAACCACAGGAGTTGTCTTTTTCAAATGTTTGTAGAGGAAAGTCAATGTTATTTTATTTAGATTATTCAGGCATTGTTCAGTGCTGTGGCGCTTGAACAGATCTGGTGGCCATTGGAAGAAATGTTAACAATTTTTTTAATGGGCTATACGATTTCGTTCAGATTATCCTGTCCTTCGTAGATAAATATCAATTTCGAGCAGGAAATATGCCCATATCTCATTACGTGGAGCAGGGAAATATTGTTGAAACCTTAGGAGCCCTCTTCTCCATGTGTTTTTAGTGAGAAATGAAAGTCATTCCGTATTTATTATTCAGTAATTGTCCGCCTCAGCGTTGGGTGAAATTAAAGAAAATTTTTATAGAGTTTGTGAAACTTCTTTATTCAGCTATTTCTGCTGCAGTGACATTTTATTTATTTTTTGTTAACATTCTTTTGTCGAAAATTAAAATGATTTACATAATTTTTGGATGAAAAAAACCGGAGATTTTTTAACTATTTTTGCTACAGAATATTTTCTATTAAATCTCTTCATACCCAATTCATTTTTATTTCCATTATATGTAAATATCTGTGAATTAGTTCATCATAAATAAGTACAGTATTAGGTATATCCAAACTTTTCCCTCTGCATATTATTTTCTCGCAGCTATAAAAGCCTCCCCTCATCGAAGATGAAGTTGACTTTAGAACCCAGTTATCTCGATATATAAACGCACATTCGCCAATCCCGGTAGTGCACCCAAAGCCATCTAAGCCATAGTTGGTTTAGTCGCCCATTTTCCTACCAACACTTGACCCAACTAATCCACGATTATATAGTTCAATAGCGAAGGGCCCACACCCTTCAGTTGACCTAAATATCGCCTCGACCGGGTAGAACTTTACGCAATACCTAAAAAACATACCAAACTCGATGAAAAATTCAAAGAATTTGAGACTCCACGAAGGATTACAATGAAAACCAACTCGCTAAATTCAGCCCCGAGGTAAATAGAGTTTAACCACACGGGGACATGTTTCAACTCCAAACTTTCAAAATTCATTTACATAATTTTATATTTCATTAAATCCCTGGAGTAATGATGGACGTTGAAACATACATGCCCACGAGTCTTCTGACTCGGAATATTCTGATTTTGGTCAAATACGGACGAGGCCAAAGGATATTTCCTTGTAGTCACATGTATATAACTGCAGGGGGCGGGGGGTAAGGTTAATTTTGTAAAAAAAAATCATGTTTTTACGGAGTTCTTTAGCAACACAAATAGTGTCAGTTTGTTCAGTCACTTTCTATGTAATAATAACATTTAGCCCCTATACTTCCAAATTTCCATATCAAAATTTTGAAGATTCAGCCAGTGACAGTGAATCTTCAGAGACGACTCGAAAAAAACTTGTTTTGCATTGTTCATCATAACCCGCATCAGACGCATCGAAAATAAAAAAATGAAAAATCCGTTTATTAAAGGAGAGATTGCTTGAGGTAACCCTGGGAGGATTTTTTTGTTCAATTTTTCAATTTTTCGTAGCACTTGGTTACTAAAAAGCCGATTTTCGCTTGAAAAAATTGGCTAATTTGTTACTGTAAACTTAATAATTAGTTTTCAAAACTCTCAGAGAACCTGGTGAATTATGTAAATAAGTACTGTGCAAAATTAAAAAATTATTGGTCCAGTAGATTCTACGTTATGGTGAACAGCCACTTGAACAATAGCGAGACCGGGAGCAACGTCCACTGAAAAACTCAATAATTTTCTCAATTTTTCACCGATCACCTTGAAATTTTGACACAACATTCTCGAGATATGAAACCTTCATTTAAAGACGTCGTTGAAATGAGCAAATTAAGTTCAGATACTATACCCCCCGCCCTGAACATAACATCCAAATTTATTAGTTCAAGGCGGACAAATTAAATACACACAGGTATATAAAGAAGAACGTTAGACCACATATGTACCCGTGTACATATATGTAGAAGCCTCGTAACTTGGAATATACTGATTCTGGTCTAATACACACACGACCGAATGACATTTATGTACGGTACTCTCAGTGTTCTGTGGCCCCCGCCTGTCTACACCTGTGCCCAGTTTACGCCCCAACCATTTGCCGTCAAAGCCACGCGTCATGTAGAGTCACGCATTGTGTATGGGATCTGCGTCGTATATGTAGTTGAGTATTGCTATAAAAGTACAAACCCCGTGTCACCACCGAAACCTGTGGTATATCCAAGAATCGTGGAACCGTGTAAATTCTACTGGCTGAGTTTACTCTATTTATATCTCCCTTGCAAGTACCCACTTCCACCCTATCTCGGTTATTCACCCTTAATTGCGGAGAATTTTCGAACCAGTTCTGTACTGCATTAGTGCTCTCTCACGCGTATGGTTATCGTTAGACCCATTGCCTATGGTTGCATTTTTATGGCTGAGATCATAATAATGAGAGGATATTTATTTTTAATAGGCGGGAGAGTGTAACTTTCATGATATGTACTGCGGTTGAATACTGTTTCCATCGATTTTGAGAGAATTTGCGAAACTGACACAATTAAAAAAAATTACATGATCGACTTGTTATAATTTTATTTATTTTTTTTTTTCATTTTTCTCGAGTGAAATTTTAAAGAATTTTGCCGTTGAAAATTACAACTTGAACTATTTATAAAACTCAGGAGTTTTCAGACGGGGAGTAATTTGTGCACAGACTAAATAATATTATGGTCTATTTTAGATATTTGTATTACATTGATCCGTGGCCCTTTTTGGGCGTTTTTGAGGGTTTTTGAAGGCTGAGGGGGTTCTAGGGGTTTCTACTTTCGTTTTTGGGCCCTTTTGGCATCACTTCCAGGACATTTGCAGCCGTTTAGCGACTTTTAGGGCCCTTTTTTGAAATTTTTGTCAGAAAACTGCCGATATCTTGAAAACTATCAGGCGTAGCTCCAAAATTCGAACGGATTTGAAAAGCTAAGCAAATTTCCGATCGATATAGCCTCTCAGATTTCATTTTTAGTGGTTTTTTGCACTTTCGAATTTTTGCTCCTTGGGGCCCGCCGATTTGAGCAATTTTCGGTTGGCTGAACACATTTTCGGCGATATCTCAAAAACTATTGATCCTCTCGCTTCGGGGTCTATTCCATTCGAAAGGTGAGCTCATTTCCCATCGATGTAGGGTATTCGGAGGTTTCTAAAATGCCTTTTTCATTAGTTTTTTGGTAATTTTATGATTTTTAGAAAAGCTGTAAAAACGGTTCGAAAAATCAGTTTAAAAAAATGGAAATACCCTATATCAATAGGAAATGAGCTCAGCTTTCGAATGGAACAAACCCGGGAGCGATAGGACCAATAGTTTTTACGATATCGTCAAAAGAGTGCCGACTTTGGTAAAAATAGGAAGAATGAAAGGGGTCAGCATTTCGGGCCAGACAGCCGACTGGCTGGCCAGCTGGCCGACCGCGGTTGTCCAAATCTGGGGGAATTACAATGTTCGTTTCGGTCTGACTCAGTCAGTCCTCTCTCACTAGCGCTACGTATTATAATAATAATCGATTGAAATTTCAATTCCTGCGCATATCAGAAGCCCTCACGTTGAGATAATAAATGCCAAATTACAATTTGATTTTTTTACTGCACATCATAGACTCCAACATCGTCACTAATTCACAATTCCCCGTGATACGCGCATATGCAACAGTAATTTTCGTAAGAATATCCGTATTCAACGGAGGGCGAATAAATGAAATTCAAGAGGAAGGTGTTCAGGGAATCAGATACATAAGTGGCTGTATTTCATCGTATATACGGTTTCGAGGAAGCATCCCCGCCTTTATCATTGTTACCGTCAGTGTAATGCCTATGGGGGAAGCATCAGTCTGGATTTTTGAAACAAAGGAGAACATTTCATTCCCATTGTTGTGCCATTGAAAACCCAGGAGATCTTGATTTTAACAAAAAAAAACGAAATCAAACCAGCGCAACAAAGGGATTCTAAAGAGTTGGTTGGAAAGAGGCAAACGATTGTGTCGATACCAGCAGTTGTTAACATACTTCTGCTGTCACGTGAAAGAGTTGTATATGGTGAAAACAAGGAGCGCAGGACTGTCAAGCCATAGCAAAATCCGTCGAGATTCCTGAGGTGATGAGAGTGCCAGTGGCACTGGGGACTCCGTGTATGGTAGGGCAGAGCGACCATTCACTCAACACAAAAGAGGCCTGCACGGAAGTAGAATGCATTGGTCCGTAGATGGCTAGGGTACGCGGAAGAAAAATTTTGTCTCGTATTTTTTCCCAGCTTCTTATTCTTATGAAGAGAGAAGAATCCTCAGCGATGAGAATTCTATGTCATTTCGCCCTATAGAATTGCAGAAGAAAATTAATTCTTCACTCAGAATATTTCTTTTAATTGAGCGGAATTGTGGGTACGGTTAATGAACTGTTTTTGGAAAGTTCACTGTGGCGACCAGCGATTAATTCAATGACATTTTTATTTAATTGGATATTATTAGAGATTCGGAATTTGAAGCGAGAGATACACGCAAACTAAAATGTGGATTTTTGTGGTGAGTTACTGTCAGTTTCCGTGGTAAGTTAAAATTCAACTGATTACGAACCTCTTTGGGGGAGAGAATTAATACTGGAATTGGGAATATTTTTTTGTAATTAAGAGTAATTGTAATTAAAGTTTATAGATTGTTTTTGAGGAGTGAGTTCACCCGAACAACTGCTCCGATAATTTTCCTTGATATTTAATTCTATTTTTATTGAATTGCATATTTACAAATTGCGTAGACATTTTTGGTGTTGTCAGTCGTAATGCCCCGAGTGCTCCGAAATTGTCGAAAATTTTCCGACTGTTTTGTTGCATAGCAACGAGGAGGGCAAGTTTGGCAGATTAAAAATCCC
>JAPYZN010002922.1:0-10608 GCA_030522865.1 Psyttalia lounsburyi | reverse complement strand
TAAACCCAAGGTTGGATCGAGGCTTGATCCTCAAGGCTTGACCAACGGTGGGGTCTCCAGCCTTGGAAACAGTTATTTTTCAATGTTCGTTCAAGCTTGAGTCAATCTTGGATGTCGAGGCCCGACCAGTCTTTGTCAATCCTGGATCAAGCCTGATCAAGCCTTGTTTCGATCGTTCATTCATACCTGGATGGGAATTAGGGGGAATGCGTTCCACATTTTTTTAAAGGTAGAACAGTGGGATTAATGGGTGGAAAGGATTTTGGATAGGTGGGAATTCCTTGTCAATATATTTAGTCCACAAATAACTGACGAAAAAATTCAGATATTTTCAGACTGGGAATCGAACCCGGGGCCTTTCGGTTACCAGTCGGGTGCTTTTCCCATCTGAGAAATTGCTGAGAAATTAAATTGAAATTGATTTTTATCAAATTTGATCCTTTGTTTCGGGGTTGGATTATTTTTAGGACATGATTAAACATATGAGGTAAGATGGAACCAAATTTCCCACATTTTCATAAATCCTCAAATTCTCTCCGTTCATCCGAATACTCAATTAGTCATCTGATTCTTGACGGATGAGTTCACCTCATATTACTGAGCGCCGCTGAGAGATTCATATGCGCTCGAGTTTCGTGAACAATACCCCCAAAACTGGAGTATTAATTCATGTCTGCAGTGGCAATTGAAGTTTCACACTGAAACTTTAAAATGTGCTCTTTGAATCACGCGCCGCGAAAATCAATCGCCAAGGCAGGAAGAGAACGAGACAAATAGTGAAATCGCAATAAATTTTTAAGCAAGAATAATTAAATGTGACTCCTGCACTTGAGAAGAATAAATGTTTTTCGATCGGAAAATTTCGGTGGAGGTTTAATAAAATCGAAACATCTTGCGCCGACAAGCAATTCATCCAGTCATCTATCAAAATCTCAACGGAAAAATGAATAATGAAATTAATTTGGATGAGAAGTTCTAGTCGTGTACTCAATCATCGGCATCAGTATTATTATGAAGCCAATCGTCTGGCATTTCGGAACAAGCGGCCCCATATTTTTTCCCGTCGAAAAGTTCCGGAGTTCGTTCGCACTCCTATATAAACCACCCCTTCCACCAGTCCTCACCATTATTGTGTACCCGGTTCGCTTGAGCCGATGCTAAACTAACTTATTAAAGTACAATTCGTGTTGGGAATCTGGCTATTCAATATTTCCCTGGATTCCCTGTTTAATCAACGCAAAGAAAAGTCCCTCCCTCTCGCCGCCTCAGCGGGGAGAGAAAACTTTTTAACGAGAAAAATTATTCGTAGCGTTCCGCCGGCTGAGGGGTATCAGACTGGGACATGATACAATTCACTTTACCGTAATTATATTTTCGAGGTTATGAGTGGGAGAAGTTGATGAGCACCGATTGAATAAGACAAAAAAATTGCTTTTCCAAATACCGAATTTTTAACCTTCGACGGGTCAAAGGAGAGACCGGGCAAAATGGAACGTCTTCAATTCACAATAAGTCGGGATTGGCAGAGGGACATTGAATAATTTTTAATTCATATCGAATGCGGAAATCGAAATGAAAAAGCATCGATTTCAGGGAATTTTTAAGCAATAAAATTGGTTATTGATTGACTTGTCAAGTTATTTACAAATTTTTTAGATAAAAAATCTCGTGATATTTCGGAAATTATATTTAAGTGAGAGAGAGGCAAAATTGAACCTCTTCAATTAACAATAACTCGGGATTGGCAGAGTGAAATTGAACGATTTTCCATTTATATTAACCGCTGACATAAAAATGAAAAAATCTCTTATTTCAGGGAATTTTTGCAGTAGCAAAATTAATTGTCGATTGATTTATCAAGTTGTTTGGGATTTTTTAGATAAATAATCTCGTGATATTTAAGAAATTATATTTACGAGAGAGAGGGGCAAAATGGGAGGTCTTCAATTGAATAATGTTCAATTCATATCAAACACTGAAATAAAACTAAAAAATGGTAAAAATAATTTTTGATTGATTCCTCAAGGTATTCACAGATTTTTTAAATAAAAAATCTCGTGATATTTAGGCATTATATTGAAGGGTAGAGGGGCAAAATGGAACCTCTTCAATTAACAATAACTCGGGATTGGCAGAGTGAAATTGAAAAATTTTCCATTCATATTAACCGCGGACACAAAAATGAAAAAATCTCTGATTTCAGGGAATTTTTGCAGTAGCGAAATTAATTGTCGATTGATTTATAAAGTTGTTTGGGATTTTTAGATAAATAATCTTGTGATATTTAAGAAATGATATTTACGGGAGAGAGGGGCAAAATCGGAGGTCTTCAATTGAATAATTTTCAATTCATATCAAACACTGAAATAAAACTAAAAAATAGTAAAAATATTTTTTAACTGATTCATCAAGTTATTTACAATTTTTTTAGTTAAAAAATATCTTGATATTAAAAAATATATATTTAGAGGAGAGACGGGCAAAATGAAACGTCTTCAAATGACAATCACTCAGGATCGTTCGAGTGAACTTCAATAACTCTCAATTCACATTAAAGCTCAGGGATTCAGCTTCAATTTGAAAGAAGTCTCATCCAATTTCACTGGGCCAATCTCGAGTTATTGATAATTAAAATCGTTGCATTTTACCCCAGCCCCCTTACGATTTTTTCCTGTGACGATTTCAAGAGATCTCGACACTTGCCTCCTTGTAATGACTTCTGTATCTCAAATGTATCTCCAATTGTCTCCCTCCAACCTCAAATAATGACTCACTAGCAAATTATAAATTTCCGCCGAGACAGTTGATGAGTTGTTAAACAAGATTGAGAAATTACTCGTGAATTCGAATAAATGTTTACACGAGAGAATGAGAAATCCGCAAATGTAAACTGAAGCGTCTTTACTATTGTTTTGGGCGCAATTACTGATTCAGGGAAAATACTATTGTCGTGGGCAATCAGAGCGACGGGCTTGGAAGGGAGACAGATAGAATTGGATAATTCAACGAAACAGTAGGCATTTCGCATCAAACCATTCCGCGGCTATCGGTATTCTACGTAAACTAAAATGACTGTATGCCCTGAGCCAACACTTTGTACACAAGTAGCATTGATTGCTGCTTCTCCGATAATTCATAATGATCAATTATTCTTCACATTTTGTTATTACCGTCGCATTTATTACGAAACTATCATTCTCCAATTAAAATGACTCGGGCTGTTTGAATGATACATTGAATTTTGCTTTTCGTAATTGATTCACTCTTTAATTAACCCATAAATAATGAAATAATTATTTGTAATTGAACATTGAATGGATTGTAAATGTAATTGGATTTTCTCGACTCAGTAATTGGATTATTTTTTTGTTAATTAGTAATGAATCCATTTCCGGGGACAATTTGATTGTTGGACAATTAATTTTAGTTGAGGTGATGCCATTGCACTGTCAGAAAAATATTTCATTGAAAAAATTATATTTTTTTCTCAATGTGAATCCCCTTCTTTCTCTTTCAACTCCTCGACCGTTGAAGTATCGTTAAAATAAATAATATTCGAAAATTGTATTATACGAAGAGAATTATTAATTGACAGTTACAAATTATTGATTAAAAATCACTCGATCGACGAGGTTTTGATTTTACTGAGTGATTTCGCCTCCACAATATTTTCCGTACAATTAATTTGTCTCCTCGAGTAAAAAAAAATGCAATTAAAACTCAAAAAGATTAATCAATCAATGAATTTATCTACTCACTGACTGCTGTGATAACTCCTAAAATCCTAATGAGGATTTCCAGATTGCTCTCGACGGGCCTGACGTAGCTTGGGCTGTCAGGTGGTTCTCCAGGACCGCTGAAATCCTTGCCGTAAGTCACCATCATATTTTACCAAATGAAAATTTCCAAAACAGCCGAAAAAAAAAATGAAGAGCTGAATTTTTAATAGAACCAAATCTGCGCAAATAAAAATCAAAATTAGTAGATTTTCTGGATTTTAAAAAATTTCTCAACTGATGAAATTTGAATTTTCTTTATGGATTTCATTGAGGGGATGACGATACACGAGCTGTCGTGGGACATTCGCGCGTTACTGAGCGTCAGAAGGAAGGGTGACCACCCTTTGGGTACACTCGCAGCATCCCCGCCGAAAGCTCCCGCTTCTGCGCTCATCCCCCGATGCTTTTCAGATACAAAACGTCCAGTGCAACATCACTAAATGTCAGCCGCCGTGTGCTCATAGTTGCTCTTTCGTAGTTTGCTTTGAAACAAGCTCATCCCTTAGATCCGGCTTCCTCGATTTAACATTCTCCAGTAGCAACGCCAGATGTTTGAATTTTACTGATTAATTATCCATAACTGGCTAGCGCTATTTGCATGGTAATTTAGGGGGATAGCACGTGGAGAATTTGGGAGCAGGGAGTTTTTATCACAGCTCCAGGGGAGAAAAGTTTCAAAGCTATTTTTGAACTACCGCTGCCAAGCCTCGCCGAGTAATTCAATAGTTTGGTAATTAATTATCCAGTTCTTTCTGTGGAGACAATAGAATTTATTCGCTGAATCAGTTGGAATGAATCTGTGGCAATTAGTTTTTAACTTTTTTTTTCCCGAAGTCATTGCAAAATTAATTGATCGATGGATGAATTTTCCCGGATAGTGAGATTAATTTCATTTTCGATTAAATTACACCATTAAATTTGATTGATTGTGTGATTATCTCGGGTATCACCAGATCATTTATGGATACACATTTAAATTATTTTTCATCACGCTGTGTCTGAAAAGTACTTTTCGACACGTTGAGATGAAAAATTATGTTCGTAACTCGTGATAAAAGTGTTTTTTGTCTCGTGGGATTATATCACTCGCCTTCGGCTCGTGATATAAACCTCCCACTCGCCAAAAATCATTTTTTTTTCACTTGTTACGAAATATACTATTTCTTACCGCCGGGCGGAAAGAGGCTACTTTCTGCCCGCTCCGCGGGCAGAAATTCGGCTCTCCCCACCCAACGTAAAAGAAAAATCGTATTTTACCGCCCTTGTGGTGAAATATACTATTTCGACACATTGAGATGAAATAGAACATTTCATGCTCGAGCCTTGAAAACAGATCATCGTCTCCCAAGTGCAAAATTGCCTTCCGAGCCGAATGTTGCCGAATGTTGATATGTTTTCCATGGCGAGGCTTGGATATTATTTTTCGTGATGTGGGACCTGGAAAACGCCAATTTCGTGGCGCACACGAAAAATTATGTTCGTAACTCGTGAAAAAAGTGGTTTTTGACTCGTGGGATTATATACCTCGCCTTCGGCTCGTGATATAAACCTCACGCTCGCCAAAAAACATTTTTTTTTCACTTGTTACGAAATATACTATTTCCTCCCTAAAATCTCGATAAAGAGTTGCAAATCAATTTCATCAACGTATTCAAATTAAATACAAAATTTGCGACAATTGTACGAGCGAATTGATTCACTGATTCAGTTGAAACGAATAATGCCAGTTTAACCCAGGAATAATAATTAGGGCAGCCCTTAATTTTTGATTAATTACCGTGAGTGCTCCTGAGTGAGAACTATGATTTGAAATTATTTTGATAAAAAAATTCCGCCTCCCTTAGTCCGCGAATGACAATAATTATTCGGATAAATGACAAAGCCCTCCATCAACTATCATCCCATAACATTTATTAAAAAATACATTCAGCCCCACTGCAGCTGTCCCCCACCGTCTCAATCTCAACAATTACAAAAGTGAGGTAGATCGATCATCAAATAATATCGAACTCATGTGTCACAGGAGATGTCCCTGCAGTGGTTAATCTGAAAAAAAGTGCAATCACTCTGTGAAATTGCTCAACAACGTTATAAAATTCCTCCTCCAATCACAAAACTTTATTCATCAGTCTATGCCGCCTCCAGATCGATCACTCATTTGCCAATATTTTTTTTCCTCCTCTGTGTTCTCGGATTATCCCATCCATTTTTGATTAAATTGGGCTTGGCGGATTGTGTGATCTGCTTGCCCTGGATCTCCAAACTCTCGCCTGTGAAATTATCAGCAGACGTGACCTTGAACGGCCGAGCAATTGGACTGAGTGAATTTTTGTGGCGATGCGGTAATTCCGGTAGGGCCACTGACCTGTTGGTATAATGCGACAAGTTAAAATGAATGGCGTGACGGTAAATTATTAGAGGGCGAGTTGGATTTTCTGATTACATTCTATTACCTAGTTTTATTACTGCTGGGCAATCTCGAGGGATCGATGGGCGCGAGGCGAACATTTTTCGGACAGGCTGACCGAGACACTGGGGTCTGCCAGGCTGACGAGTGCCTCTGGGGAAGTTTTGAAAGGGTCGAACGCTTTGCCGAGTTGATTTTCGACGCTGAACTCATATTTCTGGCGAATCCTATCGACCAATGAATCAGTTACGGGTATTAATTCATCAATGTCATGGGCTTTGTTGGAGAACTTGATATGTTGGTGAGATAGCGAAATGTTTACGCTTTACTTGCTGGAGTAGGTCCATTAAATTTTCGCTATCTGCCGAGCACTTTGGGATATTTACAGAGAAAGTAGTTTTTGGAATTTATATCAATGATGGGGAGGGGGGAGAGTAATCTTCAGTGATAATGGAGAGATTGTTCACATGTTTTTTCTTGCACGAATGAACTCACGCGAAAAGTGGTTTTTCTTCAGAACTCTCTTGTCAGATTATATTAAGAATTTTAGTGCTTTGTTGATTTAAAACAAAATCAATAGATTTTCCGATTGTTTTTTTTTTAGAGGAATGGTAAAGGAGAACTTGTGAAAGTGGAATGTGAGGTCACCTTGGGGTCAATACTGTAATTAGATAGAAATTAATTAATGAGGGGGGCTGAGTTTGAGTCTAAGTTTGAGTTCGATATTAAAACTTTCATTACAGCCAAACCTCATTATTTACACTCATAATGATATCAATTATTGAGAAATGAAATTAGTGGAGTTTCGTGAGAATCGCGTCCGACAAATGACCTGAAAAATTATTTGTCTCGACGCCCAGATGTCCTGATAAAGAATATTCAACAGAAACTATTCAATAAATTACTTTTTTTGTCGTGAGATCTGATTTTGTGGTCGTGGCAATTCGTTAAATAAACATAATAAAAGAATAAAATTAGAAGATTAAAAACTCGTCAAACTGAACTTATAAAAATTGTTTATACAAAACTTCTGAAATTTATGATGACGAAATTTTTTCTGAAAAAATCTCGACTGAATAGATTGAATAGAAAAATCGAAATCTATTGATCTCTGAGAATTTGTATGAATAATGGAAAGGCTACTGAAATTTTCATACAAATCGGCGGAAGCTAATAGAATTTTTTATCAACTGCACTTAATGTTCCCCAGAATATTTTCATATGTTTAAATAAAAAATCAATTGAATGCTGTAAGCCAGTGCTCACCCTGAGGTGTCGTAAGCTCTAGTAGATGTCCAGCATATTTAATCGGTGTTGTTCTCAACGTGCAAAAACTCTCGCGCGTTGTAACCGCAAATGGCACAGGACTGACAACAATTTTCTTATTAAAAACAGTCCCAAGTTTATTTCTACCAAGCTGATTCGTATTAACACTCGAGACATCATCATCATCATCATCCTCATCCTCATTATTATCTTCAATTGCGTTTTTGGCATTTTGCGGTAGTTTTTTGAAAGCTTTACTATCGGGAATCAGTTCAGTCAATTCGAACGATTTTATTCTATTGGCACTACGATTTCTACTTGAATTACTTAGTTCTCGCGTTTTCAATGTCTTTCTACCACTGTACGTTGGCGCTGGGGTTATTCGGAGTACATCGTCGAGGTCCTTTGATGTTTCTGGTAAATCCTCTTTTTCTACTTCATCCATTATGTAATCTACCAGGAGATCTATGATTTTTTCTTTGAGGTCTTTAGTTCTCTTCGACGATATCGGCTTCTGAAAGGCAAAAAAAAAACTTTTGTTGGCAAGAGTATAAAGAGAACCCGATGGATACTGAGGAATTGATTGAACTGCTGATGGAAATGCTTGATTACCAGAGTATTTTTAATTTATACGTTTCAACGGATCTTTTGTGTTAAAAAAATGAGAAAACAAAATTTTTCCATCAGTTTTATGCCTCCAAGTGGCGACAGTTTTGGTCACATGGAAAAAATAAAATGAAAGTACGTATGAAAAAAAAGCTGGGGAATTTTTCTATCAAATTTGCTGGGTTTTTTTTTATTTTGGTTCATAAATTCATAGTGAGGAGAGATTTACCTTCTTCTCACTATCGCCAATCTCCTCATTTTTACTCTGAACGTCTCCCCCCGATTCCATTGTACAAATCTCCCCATCTTCATCAACAACTTCAATATTCATCTTTTTCCCAACAACTCTGAAATGTGGGATTTGCGTCCTCCACTGAATACACTCCTCCGCGACGTTCCCCTGGGTCAACGCCACGTCCTCATTATCTTCTTTGTAAAGAGTTCTTTCAACAGTGTCCCACAAATCCAGCACTTTTTTCGTAGCCACTTCCTCAATGTCTTCGGACCACGAGGAAGACGTGGCGCCGCTGTTATTACCCCAACTTGCGTCGATCCCACTGGGCCAGGGACTCTTTCGAGCCGGTGATACCGGGACAACGAAGCTCGAGGGATTTTTATCACGGGCGACTGTCATCGTTGCAGCTTTTTTCACGTGTCCAGAGCTTGAAAAATACACAAATCGGCAGTGGAGTAGAATGTGGTCAAGCGGTTTCGACAATTTTTCAAAATCTAATTTTTTTTTCTAATTTTTAAATAAGGGTTGATAGATACCTGGTTTTGGGAGTCCTCTTGGACATTTCATTTTCTAGAAATAAAAAGAAAATGAAGACCTTATATTAAAAATTGGGAAAAATACTGGGCAATTGGACGATTGCAGTTCTTTTGGCCCCACAATTTGACAGGATTGCAAGAGGAGAATTATACAGAGCACAGAGAGAGAAAAATTCAGTAAAAATTACTCGGGGAAAATTACTCCTCAATAAGACTCCTCAATAAGAGTTTTCTAAAAATCTATATTTAATTTTTGTTCACTGTTTAATTAAAATTATCCAGTTCCCCGCGAAAAATTTCCCAACTTCTCAGTAAAATTTGTTTACCCTTCACTAAAAATTATCTCAATGTGTTGACAATTTTATTTTAAATTGTCAATTTTACCGTGCAGTCGGGTCATTTTTCCCAAACGTCGAAAATGGTACACAATTACCAAACTGAGCGGTAATTTTTACTAAAAATTTCTGCCTGTGTATATTTAATCCAAAAAATGAGAAAAATATTTTAAAAATCCGTTTCTATTATTTTGCGAGATATTCGCCGAGTTTTTCTGATTATCTCCTGAAAAATGTTACGAGAATCAATCGTTAAATTTTGGCGCCAAAGGCAACTGTGCCTCACCATCCCCTAAAGCCCCTCACCGCCCCTTCCCCCGGCGAGAAACGAAAATACAAATCTTCACTTTTTCTCCTTTCACTTTACACCAAAAAAATTAAAAAAAAAAATAATAGAAGACTCGTCTTTCCTCACCGATGTTGACAATTCATCCCGTCAAACGAGTTCATTCCTACACTCCCCACTCACAGAAAACCCTTTCATTCTCCGCCCCGCCCCCATTTCCTCAAAGAAATACATCAATCCCATCAGCTTCAGTATAAATTCACAGTCAAAACCAATAAATCCTCCATAAGCAACAGTTGCAGTTGTAATTCCCGACGTATTTCACTCACCCGGACGCTCCTATTGATTATTCCACCTGTCCCCCTTATTCCCGAGTTCATCGACTCTCATTTTTCACCACCAGACCACCAATTTCCCATGAAATCGTTCACCTCAGCCAAAAGTACTGCTTCAAATAATTTTAAAAAAATTTTAATCACAATATCACAAAAGCCCAATGTGCTTTACCCTCCTGTGTCACCGCCTGCGCTTTATCGTCTGCAATTGTTTCGTGTCTTGCCACGAGTATAAACCCCAGGCTCGAGCGTGCGCGTTTTTTCATTCTGATTTTACTTCAGTTATTACACATTTGAAGGTTTTAATCGCAATATTCAAGGCGATTCAACAAAATCGCCCGGTTGTGGGATATTCATATTTAATATTATGTCCTCAGAAATAATTAATCATAATAATTGTAGCAATAATAATAGTAAAAACAATATATTTCACTTCTGCACGTTTCGCGTACCTAAAACATTCCTTTTTTGAACACTATCATGAAATAGTATATTTCGTAACAAGTGAAAAAAATGGTTTTTGGCGAGTGGGCGGTTGATATCACGAGCCGAAGGCGAGGGATATAATCCCACGAGTCAAAAACCACTTTTTTCACGAGTTACGAACATAATTTTATGCTATAGGTGCCCGTAATCACGCGATTCTAACCTCGCTTCGCTCGGTTAAATCGCGGATTACGGGCACAATAGCATAAAATAGTGTATGAAACTTGTGCGGTATAGTGTTTATGCCATAGTTGCCCGTAATCACGCGATTCTAACCTCGCTCCGCTCGGTTAAATCGCGGATTACGGGCACAATGACATAAAATATTGTATGGAAC
>JAPYZN010002921.1:0-19483 GCA_030522865.1 Psyttalia lounsburyi | reverse complement strand
CCCCCCCCCCCCCCCGGAATTGCGACGTCGCCCTTCACCTTTAATCGCCGATTCCCGGCGAATTAAAATCTTAAAGAACAAAGTAGGCAGAGAGCGAAGGAGCGACAGTGGGAGAGGGAGAGGGGAGACAGAGCGAGAGAGGGAGGGGGAAAAAAGAAAATTCTCCCAATGAATTTTCCGGGAGTTGATGCTCTCCGGTGCATGCGCAGACGAGGGGTAGATGGCGCGTCGGGTGGTCTCTTCGATTTTACACCCCCCATACTTTACCACCTAACCCCCAGGTTCATCCCTCCCGGCCCCCCCCCCCCCCCCCCCCCCCCCCCCCCCCCCCCCCCCCCCCCCCCCCCCCCCCACCCCCCCCCCCCCCCGCTGCCCCCCCCCCGCCCCCCCCCCCCCCCCCCGGCTCCGGCGGCCCCACCACCCGCCGCCTCCTCTTTCAACCGCACTCGTCGAACTTTCGGGTGGCGGAGCCCATGAGGAACACTCGTGAGAGGGCGGCAGGGGGCCGGGGGGGCCGGGGGGGGGTTATAAAGCGCACCCAGAGGTCTTTGCTCCCGTTTAATATTTCAGAACAGTCCGACCACCAATAGCCAAACATACTGAACATCGTGCATTCAGCGGGGGGGGAGGAAAAAAGAAAGAGAAAAGAATCGAGTTATCTTGGAATTGTACACAAACGCTTTGGATGGAACAATAGGAGGGGCAGGGGGAGACCCCAATTGTGGGGGGCTCAATGGGTGAATATCATTTTTGATAACAAAGTTCTCGGAGAGGGAATTATCGACGAGTTGACCTATCCTATTTCCACAATTTGGGGACCAGTGGAGAGTCGTTACGGAAATGTTTATTCGGTGATTTTTGAGGGATTCCATTGGAGGGCGAGAGATTTTTTTTTTTATTGGTCGAATTTGATTTTTTTGTCAATTTTTGAATTGTTTTTTTGGAATTTATTTTGGTCTTTTAGAGCTCAGTTTTTAATTCAATGTCAATTTTTAATTAAACTCGGCTTAATGGAGTAATTTTTTTCATTTCAAATTTTGAGAATTTTGGGATTTTTGTTAAGCAGGAGTAAAGTAAAATTTAAACAGTAGAAAATTGGGATTCGTTGCTGTAATTATATAAAAAACATTTACATTTGGAATTTTGGAAGAATTTAATTGAGAGTTGAGTATTTTTTTTGTTTATCAACTTTTTATTGAAAAAATTGAGAGCAAAAGTCGCGAGTCTCCTAAAAATTTTTCAAAATTCTCCAGATTTTTCTTCAGACTTCAATTTATTTTCTCGGAATCGACGCTCAATTAAACTCCCCTTAATAACTTAATTAATCACTTTTTCTCGTTTAAAATGGCGAAAAAAAAATTTTCCCCCAAAATTTAGCCATCAAAAATCCCAAATCCATCAGCGGGAATTTTATTTCGCATTTTATTTCCCTGACTTACATTTAAATTTAACTTTTGGAATTTGATCCACTCATCATCCCCTTTTCCTTCCCTACTCCGCTAACTTGACTCTGCTATCTCATTTCTTCCCACTCCCCTAAATTTTGATAACAAAGTTATGATGAAGAAAGGAGAGGGCAAAGAGGAGAGGAGTGAGGAGAAACGCGGAAGAGCTTGAAGGACAAAAGAAGATGGTGAATTTTTTTTTCACAAGGGGCGGAGGAGGAGTGGCTGGTGAGGACAGGTCCGAGAGGAAAAATGCAGACTCAAGGGCCAATACAAACGGGATATATGTTTTCCCGGAAAATCGTTTTTCATAGTCTTTTCGACTCGACCATACGGCGACTCGTAACGTATACTTTTTTTTTTTAGGAATTAATGGACCACACGTGCACGTTATAAAGAGGGGGGGGGGTCGTTTCGAGTTGGAATATTTATGGGTCAGGAGGTGGGAAATGTGTTCCGTAATTCTGGGGGAAATGAGGGAATTCAAGTTTTAGGAGTTTAAATTCAATTTGCGATAATTGTTTAAAACAAAATCTCCAATTGTTGTAAAATTATTTCATCTCATCTCGTGCAATTCTCTCAACAATTTAACACTCCACTCGTAATAATAAATCAAAAGTAAATCAACTGATGTCTTTTCTGAATGGAGGAAATTTTTTTACTCCAGTTAAATAATTTTTCTCTTCGTGTGTAATTATTTTCCGAAATCTCCAAATTTTTCAACCCCTTTTCATGGGAAAAAAAAATTTCAGATTTTTTTTTCTCGAACGAGAGGAGATTGTGCAGAGGGGGTTCATTATTGAGAGCATTCGTGGGATGATTATAATGAGAATTTTTATTTTTAGAAAAAAATAATTCAATTGTTATTACCTGAATAATTTTTTTATGTAAATGAGGAATGAATATGGGAGAAATGACGTGAAATGCCGGGAAGGTCGAAAAAAAATTTCACTGCCGGGAGTTTTCAGTTAAAAATAGTTTGCAATTATTTTCTGACAATGGATATTTATTATATCGAAACTGGAGCGTTGCGGTTGCATTAGTTGTTTAAAAAAAAAATGATAAATCCCGTGAATTGCCGCCCTTTTCTAAATAAACCATATGAAGACATAAATATGAAAAGATGAGACTCATATGGAAGCCCAAAAAACACGGAATTGAAACACGTCCCTGGCTACCTCGCAGAATCAATAAAAACACACGTCGGATACACGTGTGGCATTTGGGGACATGGAAAAAAGGGGGGAAAAAAGTGGAAAACAGAGCTTTAACAAGTGAAAAAAAAAAAACGCCCCACCAACTTGAAACATTTATCTAACGATTTGAGGAATTTAAAAAAAAACCCCCCAACTTTTCCGACAAATTTATCCGAAAAAGAATCTATTGACCAGGTGTCCCAGTCTCCAATATCTCCAGAAATAGTGGACTGAGAGAAACCTTTGAGTCAATTTTTTTTTCAGATAAAATTAGAGTATCCACAGGTGCATTTATTTTGAGAGTAACTACCTCCCAATTTCCTGTGAAAGAATTTTTTAAAAACATTTTACCTGATACTTAAAATGGGGACTCATCTCACACGAGTTTTATCAGTTTTCCTTGAGTGATGAAAAGATAAACATTAATGAATAAATCCCGTCGACCCCTCAATTGCTGCCGAAAATTCCCCCACTGCCTCATCGTCACCGCCAGTATTTTCTTTTCTTCCCGAGGAACTCCCCTCCATTAACAGAATGAGGGAATAAAACATTCCTGATGCTCACAATCTTCGGAATGGCTACTTCTGCTCATAATTCTCAATCAGTTGTATATTTGACATTCGCAGTATTCCATTCTCAATGCTCATAAGACCCAAGCCCCGATCTCCCTAAAACTCACATTTTTATTTCCCCTATTTGCGCTCCTGGAATTGCCCAAGCGTCGATATTTACGGCTCATAAAACTCATGTCAATACTCACAACTCCCAAACGGTTCTTAAACTGGCTCAAGACGCGCCTTTCGAAAGCTCATAATACTCAACGAGTTCTACACTCAACATTCAAGATACCCAGGCGTAATTTTGTACTGCTCACAGAACTCAAAGTTCCCCATTGTCTGCTCACAAAATCGTGGATTGTAGTACGGAGCGCTCACAACGCCCAAAAAAGACCCTCAACCGCTCATAATTTCCCAAATATTCCACAGTTCTCTCCTGAAGCCCTCAAACCCATAATCTCAATCCCCACCTGACTCAAACTCCTCCAGCTATTGCTCACACTGAGCTCCAGACCAAATCCCAAACCCTCCCAAATCCCAAAAACCATCAAGGACTAGCTCTTCCCGATTCCTCAATTACCCCCGAATATTCCACTGTTGTCTCATCACCTCGGCCAACATTTTCTTTCCTCCCAGCAGACTTCCTCTCTATTTACAAAAGAAACAAATGGAACCCCCCCCCCCCAACAAAAGCACACAGCAGTCTTCTCTCCTTTGGCAGAAAGTTTTCCGCTCCTCTTGAGTAACATTCCACTGAATACACGTTGTTGATCGTGTGGAATGTATTGATTACCGCCCTCCTGGCCCCTCCCGCCCCCTCACTCGACACTTTTCCCTCGATTCAAATAGGACTCGTGGGGGCATGTTGTTGAGTAGATGTGGTACCCCAGGAAGAAGTCTATACCCAGAGGCTTCAAACTCCACTACACGCTTGACCGACTCAACTGCCAACTGTGGCTTCCAGTTACACTGAGCAACTTGATTTACCCGACGATGGAGATCTAACCGCCCACTACTGTTATATTATACTCTTGTGCGTAGCAAAATGATGATGGGGTTGGGGGGAGGGTGAAATGAGGGTTGAATGGGAAAATAAATCAGTTGTGGATGGGCGAGATGAGGGTTTAGTGGATCCTAAGAGGAATCCTGAGAGATATATATTTTTTTTATTTCTCTCGTATATATTTTTGTTCTCCGTTGGGAACGGATTCTCCTTTCTCGGGATAGAAATTACAGTTTGAGGGGTGAAATTTTAATTAAGTCGATTGTTAATGTATCACTCAGCGCTCGTAATTCGGAGATTATTATGAATTCATCAATTGAAGAACTCAAGCTCGGGCTTTTAATACTCATCCGACTCAGAGTTCTTTATTTGGCGCTCGCAAAACTCAGAATGACGGAGTGTTGACGCTCATAAGACTCAGACTGTGATATTCAGTTGATCATCGCTCACACTTTCATATTTTAGGCTCATAAAATTAAGATGAGGACGACTGATGCTCAGAAGCCTCAGACGGACTGCTTCAGCGCTCATAATTCTCAGATGATTACGAATTCATGGAACAAAGGACTCAAGATCATATTTTCAATGCTCATTAAACTCAGAATTCTTTAGTTTGCGCTCACAAAGCTCAGAATGACGGAGTGTTAGCGCTCATAAGAGTCAAACTGTGGTATTCATTTGACCATCGCTCACACTTTCATATTTTCTGCTCATAAAATTAAGATGAGGACGACTGATGCTCACAAGCCTTAGGCGGACCGCTCACAATTCTCAGATTACTACAAATTGATGACAGAAATAACTCAAGCCCATCTCGTCAACGCTCATACAACTCAAACAACAGAAACTGTAAAATTCTTCACAAAATGAGAAACTTTCTGTCCCATTTCTCCACTCCAACCAACACAGCAGACAATAAAAATTAATTTTGAGAAAGTTCACGGGGAGGCGTCTCTTTCAGAGCGCCTCTCAGCTATCTATTGCCACCACTCGCTTCGCCGGCATATGTTCTCATTAAATGTAAACCCCCTTCCAATAAATCAAAAGAACTCATAAAACCGTCAAACAAAACTCTCGCTATCAAAGCTCAATCAGCTCCATCTTCATCCCCCGGCGGCTGTCCTCGTATTTTCTTCACCTTTGTTATCATTAAGATTGCAATCGACGCCCAGCAAACCTGGTTCAATATCAAGCCCCTCCATTGTCCGCTGATCCCCTCAAATCACAATGCCAAGGGAAAATGAAAGCCCCCGAGGGGCCACTGGGTAAAGAAAAACAGGGGTAAATGTGAATAAATAGAGGGAAAAAATGGCTCTGGTATTAATCATCCAGTGACAAAGGGTGGAAATTCAATATAATTGTACGACTCGGTACACTTCATGAGGATCACTCAAATTCAGCGACTGTCTCCTTCCAATTTTCCTTATTTTTCCAATTCAATTATAAACAATTAATTAAATTCGATGTTTGGGGGTGGTTTTTTAAAAAGACTCGGGATTTTTGCGAAATATTTTTTTAATCCGTAATATCGGCATGTCATTTTTAATTTACGATCGAAAGTTATCGGGTATTTTTGGTTTTCTGGGGGATGCGAGGGAAAATCAGCGGAAAAATTGGCCACCCCTGACTTATCGCCCACGATTAGGCTGAGTGAAATGAAAATACTGAGGATGTCTCACTTGTCTAGTTCTCTCAGAGCGAGACATTTCACTGAGACAAGTTAAAGCCCCTCCCCCATCATCCTAACCCCCCCCCCCCTCACCCCCACTGGGGAATATTCTACCAACAGTTGCTGAGGGAGGGGGGGGAGATCGATGATGGAGACTCGGAGATAAGGGTAAACGTGCGTGCCCAAGACCAATCTTCAGTTACTCAAAATGAAGTTGTCTAGATCTCGTTTGGGCTATCTGTCTGGGGGTGGGTGGGGGAGGGGGGGGGGGGGGGGGTTGTGGGGAAATCCAAATTTAGGTGTTCATTTTTGGACGGCGAATTGGGGCTGTGGCTCGGCAGGCGGTATTATATTACATTAGTTTTTAGGGTTTTTTTTATTATCGTCAGATTTTTTTTTCCCCCCCCCCCATTTGGGGGAGGAACTTCCACCGACGCTGGGGGCGCGAAATGGGGAGGGTGCGGCGACAATACCGGCGGGTTGGGGCTGGAGAATTATAGGCATTTGGGGAGGCTGTGAATTATTCAATAGGGAAATGCGAAATTTTTTTTTTGTGGTTGTGGATTTTTGGCTTTTAATTGGAAGAGGAATTTTGAGAAATTTTTAGGGGAAAAATTGGCACTTTTTTCAGTGTCTCGGGAAGCTTGAGAATTTTTTTTTTGGTAATTTATTTCTCGTGAGGGATTTCTGGAGAATTTCGACGCCGGAATTTTTCGCTAAATTTTCTCCTTTCAATTTTTGTGGTTAAATAAATAAATTGAAAATGAAAAAAAAAAAACGAAAAATCGAGAGAAAGGAATTCAATGACGACTGCTACGATTTTTTTAATTAAATTGAGTCATTCGTAAACGCCGAAAAAAATCCAGTGGCGGCAAAGAAAAAATCCAAACTTTGAGTGGCTTAAAACTCGTAAATTTTCCCCTTTAAATCGGCGAAAAAAAATGAATAGATATACTGAAAGCGTTGAATTGAGTTTTTAAATGCGGGGGAGAGAGAGAGAGAGGCACTCAAGCCCCCGAACCGCGAAAGAGGAATTTTGAGAAATTTTTAGTGTAAAAATTGTCGCTTTTTCCATTTTCTGGAGAATTTCGACGCCGGAATTTTTCTCAAAATTTTCTTCTCTCAATTTTCGTGGTTAAATAAATAAATTGAAACTGAAAAAAAAAATGAAAATTCGAGACAAAGGAATTCAACAACGACTGCTACGATTTTTAAAATTAAATTTTGTCATTCGTAAACGCCGAAAAAAATCCCGTGGCGGCAAAGAAAAAATCCAAACTTTGAGAGGCTTAAAGCTCGTAAATTTTCCCCTTTAAATCGGCGAAAAAAAATGAATAGATATACTGAAAGCGTTGAATTGAGTTTTTAAATGCGGGAGAGAGAGAGAGAGAGAGAGGCACTCAAGCCCCCGAACCGCCTCCACAAATTCTGCAAACCCCATTCCCACTGACCTCTGAACTTCAGAAACACTCTCAGTCGCTCGGCTCCTCGGAATTTCCATCGACACATTGACCCATCCGCAAGCACTTTATCTCCCCCTCAGCAGTTTCATCCAATGGTAATTATCAGCTCACTTAACGAGACATTAATCCCGCTGTTTTTCCATTAATCTCAATCCGCCGGGATTTTCATTCTCTCCGATAGGGATTTTTTTTTCCTCGTCCACCCGCCGCCCCCTTCGAGTTGAATTCTTCTTCTGATACTTCGAGAAGTTTTCGAGGGGTCGAGGTAATGCTATGGAGAGGACCTTGTTATCCAAGTTTAATGAAAGTGTTCTTTTCTCATTTGATTTTCAGGGGTAACGATGACCCGGGGGGGGGGGGAGTTGGGAAATTTCCGGGGAGAGATACGACTTTACGATCAATTTCGATTAATCATTAATTCAGGAGATATTGGGGATTAAAGTTTTGAACGTGAGTACGGACTCAGGCGACTCTTGAGGCGCCCAGTGAATTTATATTTTAGGGATTTTAATTAATTAATTAATCGGGAATTAACGTAATGAAGGGAAATTAGCGTAATTTAGTTTGGAAATTATTATTGTTTGGGCGAAGTTCTTAAGTTGTTGGGCAAGGACATGTGCCACTGGGTTCGCGATTTTCTGGGAAGATTTTTTTTATTGGATTAGTCGTTAAGGGGTCATTAATTAATTGAGGGGAAAGAATGGAAATTCTGATTTTTTTTTTCGCGGGTTTTTTTTCATTTTGCGGTGGAAATCTAGTGAGAAATTTCGAGGTGGGGTTATTCGAGTTTTTTTGATGATCGCTCGGTGTCGGATTGATTATTAATGAGGTCATTAGTAATCGAGAAATTAATTAATCGTAAAAAATGTAAATCCGAATTTTTTTCTCGTCCTTTTTCTGAATTTAAATTGATAATCGAGCAAAAAATTCGAGATGAGAGGAATTTCATTTTCTGCAAAGAATTTTTAGTATGAGATTGCTTATTAAAGAGATAATTAATAATTAAAAAATCATTAATCGGGAAAAAATCCAATTCCAATTTTTTCTCGGGTTTTTTCTGAATTTAAATTCATAATCGAGGAAAAAAATTCGAGTTGAGAGTAATTTAATTTTCTGCAAAGAATTTTTAGTATGAGATTGCTTATTAAAGAGATAATTAATAATTAAAAAATTAATTAATCGGGAAAAAATCAAATGCCAATTTTTTCTCGGGTTTTTTCTGAATTTAAATTGAAAATCGAGCAAATAAATTCAAGTTAAGAGGAATTTCATGTTCTGTGAACAATTTTTAGTATGACATTACTCATTAAAGAGATAATTAACAATTTAAAAAATCATTAATTGGGAAAAAATCAAATTCCCATTTTTTCTCCTTTTTTTCTGAATTTTAAATTGAAAATCCACCGAAAAATTTCGAGTTGAGGGTAATTCGATTTTTTCAATAATTGAGAACTTAATTAATCATAAAAAATGTAAATCCAGGTTTTGATCTCGTCTTTTTTCTGAATTTCAAATTAAAAATCCAGCGAAAAATTTCGTTTCGCGATTGTGGAAAAGATTGATCGACAGAAACTGTAAATTGCAGTGATCACATGAAAAAATAAAAGAAATAAAAAATAAATCTATCTATTTTGTTGAAGAAAAAATGCCAAACCTGATGAAATCACCGAAACCTCGACGGCTCGAGCCTGAAGGATTCTTGTCGCGCGTCCATCCAGTGAATACCTGGGAAAAATAAACTCCAGACTCCTCCGTCAGTATTTGGGATACACAAGTGAGTTATTTGAACAGTCGAGACGAGAATCGATTGTGCCGGGGAGAAAGAGAGGGAGAGTTCTCCCCCCGATATGATACACACTGGCTCCACCCCCAGCAGGAGTTTGAACTCTCCCTCGAAAACAATAACTCGATTCACGCCTGACTCGGTATTAAGGACAAAAACATCGATTCACTCATTTTTCATTTCATATTTTTCTCTTTATTTCCTTACGTATTTTTTTTTCTCTCCCCTCCTCCCATCGAGTCTCTCTTTACAGTCTTCGACACTCCCTCGTCATCAGAATTCGAATTATACAATTGGTTTTTCGCATGCATACACTCTTACAATTTCTTAGAAATTATAATTAGTCGAGGGGCGGCTGTGATGGGAAATTATTTTTTGTACACAGAAAAATGACTTTCTTCACTTCTCGGCTGTTCTATCGACATTATCTCAGTAACGGCGCGTCCGAGTACAAAATGTGTTAAAACATTATCCGCAGGAAATTGAATTCCGAACAAAAATGATCTTATGACATTTTATCATACAACCATTCATTCCTGAGATAATTAATACCAAAAAACTTACGAAATTTTGAAAACCGCAAATTCGAAGAATTCGTTCTCAAGAATTCCCCGTCATTATCTCGACAACGGGTAGTTATACGCAAAAACATCATAAGATATGAATTCCAGAGAATTAAATATCCCACCAAAAACTCAAACATCATTTTTCTCTATCTCCCCTCATTATCGAGATAATCGATTTCCAAAACCCCGCAACTTCCTCGTTCGATCCTCCCGCTAAATCCACCCCTCAATTTCTCAAAAAACTCTCTAAAAAAAAATCCCCATCACGCCTCCCCTCCCACACTTACAAATTCAAAAAAAATTCTAAACAAGTACAAAAGTCTCGGCGATATTAAAAATAATACGTCACAACAGACCACCTAATTCCGCAAATGAATTCGTGTCGGAATTTTCTCTCAGAATATTTTCCTTACTCTCTCCTCACGGAACATCGAATGTCTCCTTTGCGCAAATATAGTTTGGGGTGGTTGTGGGGTTGTGTGGGGGGAGGCGATCTCTATATATTAAACCGAGGAACGAATAGGGGACAATAAATCGCACGTCCGGCGTCGCGAATCCCTCTCCTCCCAATTCATAACGACGCCAGGCACTTTTTGCGAGGACATTTTTTTTTTCCCCAACTTTCTTTCTTCCGTTGAGTTCCATTCGTGGACTGGAGCTTGTACCGAGTGTAGGGTAGCTCCGTTTCCTAATCGTTTTTGGCAACGACTCAAGTATATCGCGGGATACGAGGCGACGATTTGGCGGTGTTTTGTTGGGGGGATGTCGTCGGGGGGGGCGGCGGGGGGGGTGGGGGGGGGGGGGGGGGGGGGGGGGGGGGGGGGGGGGGGGGGGGGGGACAAACGTGAGTATTTGGTAATTTAAAAAAAAATTGAAAGAAAAAAGAAAATTTAATTAATCGGAGAGTAGACCTCGCGTGATTTCCGGGAGATTTTATTTTCCAAGTGAGGCCGAATACAATAAAAATATTATTTTAATTTTTATCTACATCCCTTGACGCACATTCCGACATTCCGGAGGGAGGGTAGGGGATGTAGATTGAGCTGGGGGGGACACAGAGAGAGGGAGAAATAATTTTTTGACATCTACTCCGACATTACTTCAACTGACACGAGGGGCTACGTGACAACAACAGAAGAGGAAAATTTCCGGTCGTGTATTCGGGGGGGGGGGGGGGGGGGGGGGGGGGGGGGGGGGGGGGGGGGGGGGGGGGAGGAATTACGTGACACACCGTTAGGTTCGTCAACGCCAAACGAGTGGCGCTCCAACAGCCGTTCGTTTGTGTATTGTACACTGAGCGACCGGAAACCAAATTCGAAACCGAGAAAACGTGTTACGACATGCCCTGGACAACTGGGGGAAACGGAAATTTAGAGTCAGACGCGGACGACCGGGGGGGGGGGGGGCGGGTGCTGGACGACGGGGGGGGGGGGTTCATTGAGAGAATTTTTTTTTTCCTTTGAATTTAGGGAAATCAACAGTTGCGCGAGAGCTCAAGTTTCGGGCGAATTGATAACAACAGGCGGATGAGGTTATTAATTTTTTCGAGTGGATTTTTTTACGCGGAATTTGAATATTGCGGCTTGAAAATTGAATTTTATTATTGTATTGTGGATTATTAATTTTTTAGAGGGATCCTTGGATTTTTTTTTTAGAAAAATTTGAGGGGATTTTTTTAGCAGGGGAAGGAGATGAAATATTTAATTTTTTTGGGTTTGGAATTTTTTTGGGTGTCAGAGGGATGAAAACACGTTTGGGTCTCGCGGGGAGGGGAACGAGAGGGGACGGAGAAATAATTGGAATGGAATAACCACCGGAGAAAATTTTTTAATTTCAAAAATCCCGAAATTCTCCGAAAATCAGAAAAAATTAATTTCTACTTTTAATTATCGTAAAATCCCCGTGGCCCTTTTTTTGTGACCTAAACGCGATTCTTATCAACCTGACCCTTGACCCTTGCCCTCACCAACCTCAAAGCCTCAATTTTTCGCGGAGGAACGACCGAAAAAATTTTTGAATTTCAAAAATCCCCAAATTCTCCGAAAATCTCAGCAAAAAAATTGATTTCTCCTTTCAATTCCCTTAAAATCCCCGTGACCCTTTTTTTGTGACCTAAACCCCATTCTTATCAACCTGACCCTTGCCCTCGCGTCTCCCAACCCCTCAATTTTTTGGCCCTCCCACCGAAAAAAAAATTTAATTTAAAAAATCCTCAAATTTCCCCTAAAAAAAACTTACGTTCACTTTAACCGACCTTGAACCCAACCCCCCCCCCCCCTTTTCTGAGTTCCTCCGGCCCCTTACCAACCGGTCCCTCTTCCCTCGCGCCACGCGTCCCGACCAGTCCCCGAAAAAAAATTCCCAAAAATTTCCGGAGGAAAATGAATTTTGAAAATTGTCAAAATTGAGGTTTTTTTAATTTTAAAAAATTGAGCTCTCGATTGTACTCGATTTACGGATTTTGGGGGATAGTTGAGGTAATCCCAGCCTCGGAGGGACTGCAAGAAACCGGTATCTCCAAAACTTAGTTGGCGAAATAATTTAGAAGCCAGTTTCCAAAACTGAAATTTGAATCCGCGATATCTCAGAAACTAATTCGTTCACGGAAGGTTTCTTATAGTGTTTCTAGGGGTAGAATTTCCCCTCCGATCGATTCCCATCCACTATTCTCTTCTATTCCCCTGGCCTCCCCTTCGACCCGGTCAAATTTTCAATTTCCGACCCTCGAAAGCCCGAAATCCGGAAATTTAGGCGCTCGCTCTCCCCCAATTTGACTCTTCCCATGTCTTCGTGCCGATAAAAAAAAACATTTCCACCCCCATATGGCTCCTCGTCGTGTAAAAAAATCCCCCCCAACGATAAAAAAAAAAATCTCAATAAAAGTGGATTCATGGGCCGTGTCCGACTTGTCTCTGACCTTTTCCACTTTTCCTCACATTTCTCTCTTGTCTCCCTCTGGTGGGAGATGAAAAAGAAAAACAGGAGATCGATGCTACGCTTTGTCTTGGACTCCCACTCCGCAGCCCACGGTAACCTCTCCACAAATCAAATTCACCGATTCTCATCGAAACACGAGACGAGATAGGAAAAATAAAAAAAAATGCATTTTATTTATTCGAGGCAATTCAATGGACACTCCTACCAATTTATTGAGGATCTTCAGCCGATCGGATGAGTAACTCGATTAAAAAATGAATATGAACTTTAGCCACACTAAACAGTTCAAAAAGTAAAATTTTCCTGCGGGTACAACCAAAAATATTTTTTTTTTCAATTAAAAAAAATATCCAATTTTTTTTTAACTTCCGAAGCCCTTTTTTGCGGGCTAAACCCGATTGTTATCGACCTGACCCTTGACCCTTGCCCTCACGAACCTCAAAGCCTCCATTTTTACGTGGGGGAACGACCGAAAAAATTTTGGAATTTCAAAAATCCGTAAATTCCCCGAAAATGTCCCCCAGGAAAAATTTTTTTCTATATTTAATCACCGTAAAATCCCCGTGGCCCTTTTTTTGTAGTCTAAACCCGCTTCTAATCAACCTGACCCTTGACCCTTGCCCTCACGGGTCTCAAACCCTCAATTTCCGTGGAAAAACCACCGGAAAAAATTTTTGAATTTCAAAAATCCCTAAATTCTCCGAAAATCTCCACAGAAAAAATTAATTTCTCCTTTTAATTCCCTTAAAATCCCCGTCGCCCTTTTTTTGTGAGCTCAACCCACTTCTTATCAACCTGACCCTTGACCCTTGCCCTCACGAACCTCAAAGCCTCCATTTTTCCGTGGGGGAACGACCGAAAAAATTTTGGAATTTCAAAAATCCGTAAATTCCCCGAAAATGTCCCCCAGAAAAAATTTATTTCTACATTTAATTACCTTAGAATCCTCATGGCCCTTTTTTTGTGACCTAAACCCGCTCCTTATCAACCTGACCCTTGCCCTCACGGATCTCAAGCCCTCAATGTCCGTGGAAAAACCACCGAAAAAAATTTCAGAATTTCAAAAATCCCTAAATTCTCCGAAAATCTCCCCAGAAAAAATTAATTTCTCCTTTTAATTCCCTTAAAATCCCCGTGACCTTTTTTTGTGACCTAAACCCCCTCCTTATCAACCTGACCCTTGCCCCTTGCCCTCGGGTCTCCCAAACCCTCAATTTTCGTGTGCCTCCCACGGAAAAAAAAATTTAATTTCAAAAACCCTCAAATTCCCCCGAAAAAAAGCTCATATTCACCTTAACCGACCTTGACCCCCAACCCCCCCCGCCCCTTTTTCTGAGTTCCCCCGGCCCTTACCAGCCCGCCTCTCTTCCCCCCCCCCCCCCCCCGCGTCCCGACCAGTCCGCAAAAAAAAATTCCCAAAAAAACCCCCCCATTTCCAGCGCCAGTAATTACCCTAAATAACCAAACGACATTTCTAAACCCCTTTCAATGACACATTCACCTTCACCCGCCGCAAGAGCGCATAATTTCTCCCGCCCTTTTGTTGAAGAGGGGTCGAGGGTCTATGAAAAAGTGAAGCATTATATTTACAATACTGTTAACACGAGTACGATGTACTCGTCTGTGACACGCGTTACAACCCCTCAACTTCAATTCCCCCTCAGCCCCCCCCCCCTCCCCCGCCCCCCATTCAGCCCCTCCATTGCCGCGGAGTTTTGCGGTAGTACGAGAGTTTCCAACGCACGCATTTGTCCGCAGTGTCATGGAAATAACACGAAGGGAGAGGGTAACGCAGAGGGGGGTGGGGGGGGGGGGGTCAGAGGGGGCCACGCAAAGCCCAGTGGAGTTTCAAGTTTCAATGAGTTTCAACGAGTGCTTTGTAGTCGTTGTTTGCATCGTACCTCTGGAAATACTTGACTGACCCCTCGAAAAATCCCCTTTCAGATCCTCACCCATTACGGCCCCTCCCTCCAGCCCCCCCCCCCCGTGTACAGCTGCACCCGTTGACCGCGGTCATTCCAATGCTCATTCTAAAATTGTTGGGCGGAAACATCGAACTTTTGATGGATTTTATTTTAAGGGATTGCGGAGTATTTGGGGAGGATTTTGAATTGGGGAATTTCGGGAATTGGGGGGGAGGGCGGGGTGAAGGGGTGGGGATTTTAGAGACCGGGAGATTTTTTTGTGGGGCGGCTGGGGAAGGGGTGATTGAAAATTTGAAGGGGACATTCGGAAGTTTTTTTTTCTGGAGTTGGACGTTTGGGTGGGGGATTTATTAATAATTATTATTATCGGTATTAATAATTATAAGAAAAATAATCAATAATTATGATTAATAATTGTTAATATGAGAAGGAAAAAATTGAATTAAAATTTTTGATTCTTTAAATTTGGGGGAGGAAACTTTGAAGTTTTGATGGATTTTTTTTTTAGGGGTTGCGGAGTATTTGGGGAGTGTTTCAGGGGATGAAAGTGAATTTGGGGAATTAGGGGGCAGTGGGGGAATTTTGCCGCCGGATTTTTGAAACTGTCAAATTTTTGATTATTAGAAAATAAAAAATTGAAAACTTTCGCTTAATTTTCTCTATTTACTTAATTTTTTTTTATAAAAAAAATTCATATTTGATGCATAATTTTTTTCGACTGCTAAATTTGGGCCAAACGTAGTTAAATGCGCGTAATTAAATTGCGAGAGCATTTTGATCCCTCAATTGCTCATGAAGAAATGAATTTTATGAAAGGAATGAATTGTAATTAATCAAAAAATGTCGCAAAATGTTCACAAAAAGTGTCTGACATTCGCACAATCACACTTGGGGGTATTCTAGCCCCCCAGTGTTTTATAAATAGATCAATTAATTAATCCATTCGGTGCTCATTCAGAGTTTATCCACAGAGAGGAAAACAGAATTTGGGGAATGAAAGGGGAATGGAGGGGATTGAATAAAAAATGAGATGGTGTGAATGTTGTAAATTAAAGAACTGGCGTTTTGGGATTTTGCCGAGCTTTTCCAGTGATCCATGGAAATACTACCCGGATTGCTTGAACGAATTGAATTTTTACAATTGAAAGACAAAAATGTTTGAATGGAAAAAATGGAATTCACGTTTTTTTTTCACGACTCGTCGAATAAAAAATTAATTTCGCTTTGAGATGTACAAACAATTCGACTGAATGAATCCCCAAATTAATGCATTGATCATGGGAAAAAACGAGGACAATTTTTGACAAATAAAATTGTTTTTTAACGAGTGCAAAACAAACTGACGATTACAAACTAAAAAAATGTCTAAAATTGAATTTATTAAATTTTAACAATGGATTTCTCGATTCTTAGATCAACAATTAACTCAAGAAACTAATAAATTAATTAATTACCAGAAAATTCGATTTTTCGATAGAAAAAAAAATTAATAATTACAAATAACAAATTTTTCTAAAAAAAAAAAACCAGCAACGAAAATTCAATTTTTAATAACTCAAAAGTATTCGCAAAAGATAAATTATTAAATGAATAAATTGCCATACAATTCGATTTTTCGATTTGTTAAAAAAAATAAATAACCCAAATAAGTAAATAAACAAAAAACAAATAAATTTTCAGCAAAACTCGCAATGAAAAAGCAAATGATCAATGACTCAAAAATATCCGCAAATGTAAATTCCCAGAGAATGAGATTTCTCGATTGACGAAAAAAATTAATAACTTCGGATAAAAAATTTTTCTAAAAAAAAATCTGCAACGAAAATTCAATTCTCAATAACTGAAAAGTCTCAGCAAAAGATAAATTATCAAACGAATAAATTGCCAGGGAATTAGATTGTTCGATTGGTTAAAAAAAATTAATAACAAAAATAAATAAATAAATAAGCAAAAAACAAAAAAATTAATAATTGCAGATACCAAATGTCTCTTAAAAAAAACCGTAACGAAAATTCAATTATTAGTGACTCAAAAATATCTGGAAAGGTATCTGAGATACAGACATCAGGCGTTGCTCCGATAAAGAATTAATACCGCGGAATAAAGTGGGTAAAGGAAACACAACTGGTAAATGATGCACTAGACTCGAGCAGTCAGGACAAACGATCGGTTGCAAAATGTGTTTTATGCCGTACGTCAAACAGTGGTCGATGCACCCAACTCACCCCCTTACGGTCTCTTTTCCACCTCGTCTCATTTTCTTTCGCTCGCTCTTATTTTTTCTCTTCTTTTTTTTCGCTACTTCAGGCCCCCTCAACGCGACCAACTAGCTCTCAGTAGCGCTCGTACTTACAGGGGAATATTTAGGCCAACGTGAAATCGATTGCATAGGACGTAAGTATAGGGCTTTACACGGCAGACCAATCACGAGAACAATTCGACTACTCGGCGCCAATCCCTCTCGCTGTATTGAACATCAGTTGGGTATTACGGCGATTTAATAATCAGTTATTATGGAGAAATCCAATGGATTCTCTGCATCATCTCCGATTGACTCCATGGATGACGGAGTGAGGGATTTATTTCGTTACTCCGATCGCATTTGGAAATTGTTTATTGGGGGATTTTCAGCCCCACTGGACAAACTAGAAAATCCACTAATAAATTATTTGCAATTAAGCCGCACTAGAATTTTTGGAAATCCATTTTTTTCCTCTTGAATAATTTCCATCGCTGAAATGACATCCCAAAAATTGTGACACCCAGAAATACCAAATTGCCAAAATAATTTCAAAATTATAAAAAAATTTGGGAAATTTTTGGGCAGACGCAACTGAAAATATTTTTTTTTCAATTAAAAAAATCGATAATTTCTTGAAAATTCCCAAGACCCTTTTTCGTGAGTTGAGGGCGATTCTGATGTACCTGACCCTTGACCCTTGCCCTCACGAGCCTCACAATGTGAATTTTTCGTGGAGGAGAGAAAAAAAAATTTGATTATCAAAAAATTAATTAATTTCAAAATTATCAAAAAATGGAGTGAAAAAATTCCTCTAAAAGTGTAAAATAAAAAATTATTTAACAAATCACGAACCCCTAACAAATGTCCCCAGTTCACCTGCTCCAAGCCCGTCTCAAATTAATTAATTAAAAATTGCTTTTGTTAGTTTCGGTGGAAATGTTTGGGAATTACAGGCGAAAGGTTTTTTTTAAGAAAATTGTATTTCCCTCTAATGGATTTTTAATGGTTCTGTTTTTGAACGTCACGTAATAATGAGGTGCGTTTTGACCTTGTAGTCGCATATTTATAAACCATGAAATTATTTAAAATTGATCTAAAAATTGTAGACCTCGTGACCTGAAATTTCCCGCCTTTCCTCGAATTTACCACCCCCGACTTAGTCATCGCCGCCCAATGACCCATTTCCTCTCCCAATCAATGAATTTATTCCCAGATAAACTAATTAATCCATCAATTGGTTAAAAAAAAATTACCCCGCGAGAATTAAAAAGACGTCGTCGACTTCCGGAAAGCGAAAATTGAGAAAAAAATTCAAATTATGTTCATAATTAAAAAATCAAGTAATTTAATTCGCTTATTCGAGAGGAATTGAATTTCGAAAAATCCGAGAGTCTCCTCATCCACTTCTGATCCGTAAATGCACATTTGCGAACAGGCAATGGATTGAATTTCAATTTAACGAATGAATTGAATATCACAAATCACATTTCCTCTTCCATCGCTTCAGAAACTGACGTTGAATGCTATAATTTGACTTCGGACGGATCCGTCATTCGCCAACAGAGGATTCTCTACCAAAGAATTACTAATTCAGGCCGGCAATAAATTTTAGTTGAATTATTCCATTAAACAAATGACAAAAGTCAAGAATATCGAGTTATTCATTACTACCCGAAAATTGCATTTTCACTCATGTCGAATTGCATTTTTTACCCGTAAAATCCGATTAATTTCAATTTTCAATTATTTGTTTCCATTGCTCAAAAAAAAAACCGATATTGACTGACGTAATTTTACTCCGGACGAATGTCTAATTCGCGAACAAAAGATTCTCGAGGGAAGAATTACTGCTTCAGAGGAGCTATCAATTTTGTTTAAATTATTCCCTAAAAAATTAACAGAATTCGGGGAAATTTAATTAATCGCCAAAGCTTTTTATTTCGATCGGTAATTCATGAATTTCAAGAAACTCTAGTTATTTGCGCCTCAAAAATTCGCTTTTATCTCATATCAAATTAATAATTTTCAAATTAATTACCAATTTGAATTTTCTGAATATGCGCTTGTGTCCATTCCCCCAAAAACGGATATTGAGAGCCGTAATT
This sequence comes from Psyttalia lounsburyi, assembly GCA_030522865.1. Classification (NCBI taxonomy): domain Eukaryota; kingdom Metazoa; phylum Arthropoda; class Insecta; order Hymenoptera; family Braconidae; genus Psyttalia; species Psyttalia lounsburyi. The sequence goes on along the minus strand of JAPYZN010002921.1, from coordinate 592 downwards.
TAGTTTCCAGCGGATGCAGGACACCCGAAATTTCTTGGATCCATTAACTCGAGTTATTCTCACCAGTAGCACGAATATCTGAGTCACCCCTCGTTTGACACACTTTCAAAACCCCCCGGGATGAAAATTAACCCCTTCCCAGGACCACAATAATTTTAAAAAAATTCAAATTGACCGTCGAACTCAGCAAAAACCCCAGGAATAAATCCATTGAATCCCCAAAAATTGCTAGCAATCATTAGGATTGTTTCACCACGACCATAAATAAATAATAAAATAATTTATCTTCCACTTTAGCTACAAAATTTTGGCAATTTTTTATGTTAAAAAACGCGTAACCACAAAAATCCTTGAGACGTGAAAATTCCGGATTTTCCATTGATAAATAAATAAATAAATAAAAAAAAGAATATTAACCCTTAGCTGGTCGCTTCACTCCACCGAACGTAACTGGTCACCGGTATAGCGCCGCGCCGCACGTGTATTTCCAAAGGCATGGTTGCCACATCAACATTCGAATCAAATAATAATTCTTTTTAGATACTTACGTGCATTCAATACTCGTAAAAACAATACAAATCCTACTAAATGA
>JAPYZN010002920.1:0-20427 GCA_030522865.1 Psyttalia lounsburyi | reverse complement strand
ATGTCGCAGTGGTGATTGTGGCAAAACATCTGGAGCAAATTACCGCCATCTTCGATACGACGTTCAGGAGGATACGTCAGTGGATGGACTTAGTCGGATCACAACTCGCGGAGAATAAAACGGAAGCGGTGCTCATTACAAGTAAGAAGATCTTGGAAAGTATCACACTGCGAGTCGGTGACTATAAGATCACATCTCAGCCGTTCATTCGGTATCTTGAAGTGATGATTGATGCCAGACTGAAGTTCGAGCAGCAAGCCGAGCATGTTGGTTCCAAGGCATCTCAAGTCAGATCCACCATATCACGCCTCTTGCCTAACATCGGAGGACCTAAGCAGAGAAGACGAGCACTGTTGTCGTCAGTGATTACTTCAGTGCTCACCTATGCTATTCCCATTTGGGGAAATGTAATCGAATTGCAGGAAGCACGACGTACCATCGCGCCAGTCTACCGACTAAGTGCCCACAGAGTTGCAAGTGCATATCGGACAGTCTCAAAAGATGCGATATGTGTCATCGCTGGAATGTTGCCGATAGAAGTCCTGGCAGAAGAGCGGAAATGCTTGTACTTGTGAAGGAGATCAGAAATGCAGAGTTTCAAATGCAAAGAGCCTGCAACTTTGGCAGCTAAGCTGGGACACTTCTACGAAGGGGAGATGGACTCACCGCCTGATCCCTAAAGTGGAAGTGTGGGTAAGTCGAAAGCATGGTGAAGTGAATTATCATCTTTGTCAAAGGCTTTTCAGGCATGGGTGTTTTCGAGCTTATCTTTATAGATTTAAGCATGAAGATTCGCCAGAGTGCTCCATTTGCATAGGTATGGCTGATGATGCGGAACAAGTTTTCTTCACATCCCCCCGCTTCAGAAAAATTCGATGCAAGTGGGAGTCCACACTCGGAAAGAACATCGTACCTGAAAACCTGGTGGAAGAAATGATGACATCGCAGGCAGCCTGGGATGCAACGAGTAACTTTGCGGCTGAGGTCATAAGAGAACTCAGAAATGAGGAATGCACGCGCAAGATAGTATAGGTGAGAAATCTTCTTTGGAACCGCCTAATTGAATAGAACAACTTTTCAGATTAGGAGGACGTACATGAGATAAAAACCGTGGAAGAGCAATGGGCTAAAAACCTCCTCGCGAAGTAATACCTAACGGTGGTGGCGCGAGGGATGAAGGTCCGCAAGATTAGAGGTAATGAGAGGAAAAAGGATTTTATTGAGTAAAAAACTCAGATCTGGTCTTTAACATCACTTTACCAGAATCTTTTGGAGATTTCCCTCAAACCTCTTTAAAAACACACACACACACACACGCACGCACACACCTCCCAAGAACTACAACACTTTGCCGCTGGTGGAGGGGCTTAAAGGATGCTGGATATAGCTCCAACTAAGAAGCAGTTCGTCCAAGTCAGTGGTCCGAAGTGAGGGTACGCCAACATCTGACCTTCACCAAGGCACTTTCAGCTGATTTAGTAGAGAAGCCTAACTCTCAACCAAGGGCGCACCATGGATCCTTTCGGAGAGGAACGCCTCTACTCTCCGAGAGTTTTCTGCAGCCTGGAAGGTGCTGCTACATAGTACGTATCCGGGTGGTACATAGGAGAAAGCTCGATATTCTCAGCTGGTCTTGAGAATATAGGGTATCGATCAAATGAAATACGTCGACGTGAACCAACACCTTCTGAGAAACCCAACTCTAAAAGGGTGCGCCGGGTGGGTTCCCTACAACAGCCCAAACACAGAGAACTGGGAGGGCTCCTGTTAGAAGCCGATCAAAAACATGAATAGTGGTGAACAAAAGGTAAATACCCCCGCAGGCACACCCAAAAGCGAAAATCCTGCCCCTGCTTCCGATCGGGTCAAAGGCCCAGTGGCTAGTGCTGGCTCCACGGATTGTGGGCGGAGCAAGTCATCACATTTCGCTAAGGTGGACCACTTGGCCTCGCATGCTACAAGTAGAACTGAGGAATTCCCGTGGGATTCGGATCATAGGGATACGCTCAGATACGAAGAATTTCTGGCTGTCAGACAAAAGATGGCGATATCACTCGAGCAGCTGGGAAAGGCTATCGAGAAGATGCGCGCCTTCATCAAGCGAGAAGAACCTGCACGCAGAATTAACCAGCCTTGCTAACATGACGCTTAACAAGTTCAGGAAACGCACCAGCTCTCGGGAGACGGGGGATACAGTTCTCCAAAAGGTTAGTGAACCGACCACAGTAATGGAGGAAGGTTCACAAACAACGCCGACGATAACTCGATTGTACGTTAGTGTGCTCCGGACGACTGCCTTAGCAGATGTCACTCCCACATAGTCGAAGCTTAAAAGGGCAAGAGGAAGAAAGAAACGACTCCTACACCGCCGTCAGTGGATAAAAAGACATCTCGCAAGAAACGGGGTAGGCAAGCAGCAAGTCCCCAGCAAATCCAAGAAGTTGTTCGTATCGTGCCGCAGAGAAGCGAGCGGATGGATAATTCGGCACCTTCTCGGCAAAACGTACCGGATAAATCCGGAAACTGACAAGAGGCTCCGAAGAGAAGCAAAATGCGGAAGAAAGTATCTCGCACTCGAAATCGTCCGGATGCGCTGCTTCTTACAGCGAAAGAGGGGAAACGTTACGCGGACATCCTTCATAAAATGGAGCGGGAGATTAGCGACTCCGGAGACTGCGCAGACAAGATTTGCAGAACGAAGACGGGCGCCCTTCTTATTGTTCTAAAGAAGAACAATTCAGGAAGCACAGCTCGTCTATAAGCAGCTATAGCAGAAGTACTCAAGGACGACGCCGAAATAGTAAGCAAGACTGCGGAAGTGGATCTAGAGATCAAAGGCCTTGATGAGATCACCACAAAGGAGGAAATCTGTGAGGCCATTCAGAGACATGAAGGTGTAAATGTCAACATCCCCATGGTCGCTATCAAGTCTCTGCGGAAAGCCTACGGAGGAACACAATGAGCAGAGTCACCTCTGACGTGACTGCAAAACTCGAAGAGAAGAGCACGATACGTGGGTTAACTGCCGTATCAGTATCACAATCAGATCGACAAAGTGCTTCAAGTGCTGGTACTACGGTCATCTTGCTGTGGCATGCAAACGTAATACTGATCGATCCAAACTTTGTGCCAAATGTGGTGAGATTGGCCATAAAATTCATGACTGCAAAAAAGAAGCTAGGTGTGCAGTCTGTGCCGAACAAAGTAGCACAAAAAATATTGGCCATGTCGCCGGCAGCAGCAAATGTCCTCTTTACAAAGCGCAATCAAGACGATGGAAAACAATCGACGACGATGAAGGTACTGCAGCTCAACCTCAACCATTGTGAGGTCGCACATGACCTGCTTCTGCAGGTGGTGCGTGAGCTGAAGATCGACCTTGTCATGATCTCGGAGCCGTATCGCCATCTGAATACTCAAACCTGGGTCGCTGACGCTACCACGAAAAATACAATCTGGACTTGCGGCAATCGGCCTTTCCAAACCGCCAGCAATCGTACAGACAAGGGCTTCGTGAAAGCTAAGGTGGATGGAATTTATTTCTATAGCTGCTATGCCCCTCCAAGCTTTTCCATAGACAAATTCACAGACTTCCTAAATCGACTCACTAAGAATGCGAAGCAGCACTTCCCGGTGGCAATTACCGGAGACTTCAATGCTTGGGCGGTTGACTGGGGTAGTAAACTAACGAACGCTAAGGGTCAAGCTGTTCTGGAAGCCATGTCAACTCTGAACGTGATCTTGCTGAACAGAGGAGTTGAACGAACCTTCGTGAAGGGGGAAGTAAGCTCAATTGTGGACCTTACCTTCGTGAGTGGTGCTCTTGCTAAAAGAAACTACTCGTGGAGAAAGTGGTAGCTATACGGCGAGTGATATTCGAGCAATATTCTGGGAGATTTCTTCCGAGCATAAAGCCAGATTAACAGCGGAAAAAAGCAACTGTATTGGCTGGAGAGTGAGCACCTTCGATGCTAGTTTATATTCGGCGGCATTAGATAACCGTCCGATTACTGGTGCAAATGCTACTACGAATGCCCGGGATATTATGGCTCGAGTTGCCAGAGCCTGTCATGCCACTATGAAGCTCAGCATAGCCATAAAACAAAGTAAAAAGCAATGTTGGAGCGAACTTCTTTCCGAGGTAGAAAGCGACCCGTGGGGCAGACCCTACAAGGTGGTGATAACACGACACAAAAGTCTACCTATGCCATCACCAACATGTCCTGTACTCCTGAATAAGATTGTTGAAGAGTTGTTCCCTCAACAACCAAAACTTTCTCATTCTACTGAACAGGAGACAACTCTACTGGTGCCAAAAATAACCAGCGAAGAGCTGAAGGATGCGTGCACGAGAGTGGGTAACACCAAGGCTCCGGGTTTGGACGGAATCCCGAATGTCGCCCTGAAATCAGCAATTCATGCAATGCCTGACATTTTTCTAGATGTCTACAATGAGTGCCTTAAGGAAGGCACCTTTCCTGGATGATGAAGTAGCAGAGGCTGGTATTGCTCCCAAACGGGAAGAAACCGCCAGACCAACCATCATTATATCGTCCACTCAGCATGCTCGATACCGCTGGCAAGATACTCGAGCATATCATCCACCAATGCATTGAAGCAGCAGTGGAACCCCTGCTTGCCAAAAATCAATATGGTTTTCGGAAACGGCGATCAACTTTGGACACCATTAACGCTGTCATCGACACCGCCAGGGACGCAAGCTCTTGAAAAAGATGGCGTGGTGGCACAAAGAAGTATTGCTTGATAGCGACACTGGACATCAAGAATGCTGTCAACTCAGCTAAGTAGGACTGCATCATGAATCATCGAGAGCTACTTCACTGGAAGAATTCGAAAATATGACACGGAAATTGGTCCCAAAGAATACAGAGTCACTGGAGGAGTACCCCAAAGCTCAGTATTGGGGCCGCTTGTATGGAATATCATATATGACGGGTTGCTGAAGCTGGAATTACCAAAAGACACTAAACTTGTGGCATTTGCTGACGATGTACCTGTGGTCATAGTGGGTAAATACCTCGAGGAAATCAACCTCCTTTTTGAGATAACCTTTGAGCAGGTCCAACGCTGGATGAATACTGTAGGACTTAGCCTGGTGTAACATAAGACCGAAGCCGTGCTAAGTACCAGTAGAAAAAGAATCGAAACCATCGCGCTGCAAGCTGGGTCTTGTGAAATCACCTCCAAGCCATACATCCGCTACCTGGGCGTGATAATCAACGCCCGACTAAATTTCAAACAACAAGCAGAGGAGTAGACGAAAATGCGGAGCATGTGTTCTTCATATGCCCTCGCTTTAATATTGCCAGGTGTCATTTGAAGTCTGCTCTGGGAAGAACGGTCATCACCTGAGAATTTGGTAGACGCAATGCTGTTCTCGGAGGCAGCTTGGGACAGAACGAGCAACTTTGCGGCCGAAGTCATGAAGGAGCCCAGAAATGAGGAACGCGCGCGCAAAGGTTCAGAATAGAGCGAAAACTTATCGGAACCTCCTACCCACATACATCGTCGTAGCATAGGGGGACGTACATTGGATGCGCATTGAGGAAGAGCAAATAGCTAAGACCGCCCTCGCGAAGTAATACTTAACGGTGGTACCGCGAGGGAAAAGGCGGTCGAAGAATTACCGAGGTCAAGTGGTTTTAGTGCGTGCGGGCCTCACACACGGTGTGGCAGTAGATGGGGCTGTACACTATGGTGCGGTTAGGTACATTTAGCCCTAAGACTGTTTTTTTTTATTAAAAAAAACACACACACACAGGCAACTTGATAAAAAACATCGGGGAGGGTTCCAAAGGTCATGAAACGTCGATATTTCATGAAATTATGAATTTCGATTTTTGGGGTGAAACCAATAACTTCCTATCGGAATGTTAATACAAACCATATACTCGGAGTGATTGATACAATCGCCTAGATACAGCTGATTGTTGTTAAACACATCTTTGTTTCTCATCGGAAAGTATACTGTTGCCCCTTTTTTTACACACTTATTTCAAATAAAATATTTTTTAGGACCCACAAATTTGAGAATAAAAGAATGTTGAATGTATTATTACAAGAAAGAAAATTTTTCTTTTAACTAAACTGTACTAAAACAGCAACTACCAATATACATATAAATACCATTCAAACTCAAGTGCTATTCACTGGCCAAAGTTTATGTATCAAAATGATATTTTTTTCATAATTTTTTTTAAGGCTAGTTTTCAAATATGTAAGTACTATAATTTAATACTTCGCGGTATTGCTACATGACTTCCATGCAGTCTCTGTTTATATATATATATATCTTCCGTGGTTTTTTCTATGAATACTTTTTTTACCACATTAAAAAAATTGTTAAATCAAAACTAATTATTACTCATAGATAATGTACTAAATTTGAAATAATTTTATTAATAATTTCAAACTAGAGAGCTTTAATAGCTGTATGTTCGATTCATGGCTGGAACTCCGGGATTTTTTCTCTAAAACCTTTTAAATGCAAAATTAGGACGAATATACAATAATATCATATCAATCGGAGATATTTCTCGTTAAGGAACTTCATCACCTATCTTATGGGAGTAGAAGGAAATGGACTAGGAACTCGAAATTTTGAGAATATATTATCTGAATAGCGAAAAATATTCTCCCAAAGTCCCGCAGTATTGTACCACACCGATTCTTCAAAAATTAATATTAAAAATGTGTCATCAACACAGAGTTTTATGATACTATTTTTTTTTAAATCACAAAATAATAATCACAATGGAATGAAAATTTAATTGTTTCACAAACAGTATGGACTGCATTTCAAAATCACCCTCTCAAAATTTAATTATCGGTAGAGACGACTGCACCTGGCCAAGGTGTTCCCCTCAGGATGAGGTTTTGCATTCTACATATTTTTTTGTTACACCCGTATTATCTCAGTAAGGAACAATGTTAGGAGAAATTATCAAAAAAATGTTTTTGTTTAAAAATTGACTACCTACAAGAATGGCTTTCTAGCATTATCTCCTAAAACTACTCCTTACTGAGTTAGTCGGCGTTTTATAAAGGTAGACACTTTGCTAATTTGTCTAATTTTTCAGTTATTTCGAAAATGGGGATAATACTGACGTTATCTCTATTTATAACTTTCTAGGAACCAAAAGTGAAACGAGACACTGGACAACTGACGAAATTGCTGCTATTGATCCTCATTTCTGGAGTTATATAGGAGAGTTAAAACTTCCGTCGTTACCTACGATTCTACAATTCAGAAGAGTTTTGGAGTTTTCCTGGGAAGAACACCTGCTGCTGTGAAAACATATTTCCATAATAAAATCAGAAATGTAAAGAAATTACCAGTGATGAGCTCAAAAGATGAATCAAAGACACGAAACTGGAAACCTAATTTTTGGAAAAGTACATTATTAGTAAATGAGTGTCGAAAGTCAATCTTTTTCACCCACTGGGCGGTGGGACCAGTGAGTTAGGCGCCTAACGTCGATCGACACCGTTCGGCGTAGGCTGTGTGCACTCATATCCATATATATACGTTCATGTGTGTCGTTTTTTTTTTTTTTTATTTATGCATTCAAACCGATTGGTTTATTCTGCTACAAAAAAAATGTTTTTCGACAAAAATATACATAAATTGCCTTCTTACTTCTTCAACATTCAATAGTCTTCCATATCCTTAAATATCTAATTTACATGAGGTCAAAAACGAGTCAATGAATAAAATAATATTTACCTTTAAAGTTTTCAGAAATTAGCGAATTTCATAAGGTGGGAAATAGCCTTAACTTCGCAGTCCATATTGACGATACTGTTCATGATCTAAATCTTCTGATGGTTCACCGCATCTGGAAGCAGCGGATTCAACATCGCGAATCCTTTTCAATGAACTGGCTAAACCAGAATGATCGGCCCTGGAACCTGTTCACCCATGTTGCAGTTGTTTTCGCAAGATTAAGATATCTTTAGTACCCCGGTTTATTGCTTTTTTTATAATAATGTTCAAAGTAATCGGTTCCATTACGAGTACTCATTTCCAACAAATTTTATTCGGGGCTAGTGAACCATTTTCGCTTAAATCCTTCAGTGAAGTCTCTAAAGGGAAGCAAGATTCCATCGTTGAGTGAATGAAATGTTGCATTCTCTGCAAAATGGTTTGCTTCTTCATTTCCAGCTAGAAATGCGTGAGTCGGTTGAGTCGAACTGTACTTCACCAAAAGTTTCTCTCCTCCACGGGTTCGCCCTGCGGCATGATATGAGCCGAAAGCGCGGAACATTTTAAGCTTGACAGTCGCGCGACAACACCCTTAAACGACAGGGAAAAGATAGTGTGTTAGCCACAGTGTTACACTGTCGCGTAGCACGTCTCGATAATTCACTTTCAATATAAATGTGGGCAACAAAAGTGATATAAGAACGCATAGCAAGATCGACACTTCCGTCGCATCTCAGGTGTCACATTTTTTATGACGATTTTTGAATTCAGCCCCCACTAAACAAGTTCCACTTCAATAAAGTACAAAAACTACATATTATTGGCAATCACTGAAGTCACTTCAAAATCACATTGCAACCTATTTAAACTTCACCTGAAATTGTAAATGTCTAGTATAGGTCCGTCCGACTAAATTCAATGAAATTTGGTGAAAATGTAGGTTTTGGTACCCCAAGGTTGAATCGGAAAACCGCTTTTGGGGAAAAGGATTTGTGTAGCTTTATAGAGATCCCGAACAATGAAAAACATCAAAACAAAAGGGGTCTGAGTTATTTACGTTGGTAAACATGAACACGGTCGTAGCTGTTTCGTCGGTTTGTCACTTAGTTTCGTAAGGAACGAGCAGCAAACCAGCGAGATGCAGACCACCAGTGTTTTGAAATAGTGTTATTAAGTGTCCATGGCGAGAACCTATAGTTACCTCCTCACCAAATTGAATCAGTGATCTCTCGGACACTTTGACGCATTCGTGAAGATTTTCAATCTTAAATTTGAAGATTTTTTTTCAAAATTTTTTTACTGTCGGAATGGTCACATTTCTTGGGCGGGTTGATCGTGTGTCAGATCGCTGTGGATCGATTTCGTCACCATCTTTGTTTGTCTCATGTCTCTGCCTGTGTCAACATGTGTTGTCTGTGAGACCAGACACAACTACGTTCACACCGTTGGTCATGCAAAGAGTGGTTAGATATGTATTCTTTGAATTGGCGACACCCAACATTGTTATTTGCACCAAATAGAGGTTTAGAATGAACATTGAAGCAGCAAAGACATGATATCTGACCAAGCTTCAATTTCAAGGTCTAAGGGGACTCATTCTTCACATTTACCTATGGAATTTTCGAATAGTTACATTGATTCGAAACTCAACATCAATACTCTTTCAAAAAATGGACGCATTGACGCGTAGCGACGTAATGAAGGAGAGCAGCGTTGAGGCGACGTGGTGCAGCCTCCACACCTCCCTCTGTCACCCAATCGTCTAGGCGTCTGTCGTCTCAACTCAAGTGTTTACGTTTGGTAAAGTACGATGATGGAGAGAATAGAGCGGAATTGAGAATAGAGTATAGAGCGAATATATTCATGGTTCCTAATTTTTATCCTTTTTTTTTTTTTTCTATGCACAACTAATTTCAAAAATAATAATAAACATTAAAAAGTAATTTACTTATTTCAAAACCTGGATGTTGAAAATCATAATGAAGTCAAAATCAAAATTCTGAAGACCCGTGATAATCCATAGTTTTTTCGACATATACTGAATTTTGAGTATTACCATAAAAAAACGTGTAAAAAAATCTTCGTTGTAGTGTGCCTAATTCATAGTAGTTAATCCCTTTGTCGAAAGCATGCGTTATCCATGCGACCTTCTTAGTAGGTACGCGAAAGGCGTTTGTCTCTAAAAATGTTGGAATCGTACAAATAGAACAGGTGAATCAAGTAAAATCTATTACACGCAAAAATTGATCTAATATTTTTCATCAAGTTTTTTTTATATCTATAAAAACGAGAAAATTGTCCCCCTTACATAAATGTAAATGTCTCAATCGAGAGATGCAGGATAATACAAGTTGAGGCCGGTCTCCCAATACCTTGTGTGACTGTTTCTTTTTATTCGGCCCTCAACGGACCTCGTAAATATCTTTCCAATAGGTTTAAATGTGATTTCACTCCCAAACTAATCCGATCTTGTCCTTGATGACATCTATCGATCGCGAGCAACCCCATTCCGATCGCACACAGAGTTCGCCTGGGAACGTGAACGGAAGGAATTGAAAGATCAAAATTTCATTTAATCCGTATTTAATAAAAAACCCAAAAAGAGGTGGGGCGATTGCGCTCCCAAAAGACTCCGATCTACTTCTTGACAAAATGTATCAATCGCGACCAACTCCACCTCGATCGCACCAACTGATCGCCCAGGAGCGTGAACAGAAAGAATTATAAGATGAAATTCCCTTTTTAACACTTTCTTAAAAACTCAAAAAGGGCACACACACACACACACACACACACACACACACACACACACACACACACACACACACACACACACACACACACACACACCCACACACACACACACACCCCCACACACACACACAGACAGACAGCTTGATGAAAAAAATTGGGAAGGGTTCCAAAGGTCATGAAACGTCGACATTTCATGGAATTATGAATTTCGATTTTCGAGGTGAAACCAATAACTTCCTATCGGAAAGGTAAAAACGATTTCCCCACCAAGGACTTCATAGCGGTTGAGCCTTAGGTGAGTGCGGGTGAGGCCATTTTGGAGTGAGGGTCGGCGACTCAGTTGCGACTCAGTGGGTCCCAGTCACTGATCTCTGTACTAACTGGATAGACTATCCTTACAGGCTGAGTAGGTCGAAAGCGACTGATTTGAATAGTCCACTAGCACCTCAGAATGGTGGTGTCGGTACTAACTTAGCTGTCAAGGCGCATGTGCGGGTAGCGTATCAGGCCACCTCGAAAGTAGAGGGGATAGTAATAGCCGGATCATTTTTCCGATTCCCGAACCTCTTCGCTCATTTGCATATAATGGATATTCCCTGTTATTTATCACCATCATTCGTACATCAATTTTGGCGATACCCTTAAATTACAATACTATTTCTGCTTTCAGATTTACCAGGAATTCCAAGTTCCAATAATTACAACAATTAATGCGAAAAAGCAAAGAGCAAAGTGGAACTATTTGTGACCTTCTCTAAATTACAATATTTTTATTGTATTGTATTTATATTAAGAGCACAAAGCGTTTTTCTTTGAAACTCTCCCTGCTAAGTATGAATTTGGTATTTCTCAATAAATATCTTCATTAAAAGAATTCATCGTCTTAATATGATTTCCACTATAGATAGTTACTGAATTTTTCGTTGATCTAGCGTTCCATTTAACTGAGTAATAAAGATTTTCATTTTATCAAGTCGTAGAATTTTCGTCTTATTCCCACTAAGAATTATGGATTTCATCTAAACCTTGACATTTCATAAAAATGCTTTATCCGATTACGTGAAATAAAATTTCTGTCTGTGAAGAGATGTATATAAATGTTTGGATTGACATAAAAATTATTCCGAATTTTTATTCTGTCATTTATCACTAAAAATATGTTTTTCTTATTAAAATATAAGTGACTCAAATGTTTGAGAAATTTTCGCACATTTAATTTAATCCTGAAATTCTCAAAAATTGCCTAAAATATCCTTTCAACACTTGGAAAATGTGTGGCTTGGAAATTTTCTAAATTTACCAACGCAGAAAACCGTTCCCCTCCCGAGTCAGTCAAAGTTCCGTCAAATGTGGTCATTACTGAGTTGGAGGCAGTCGAATATCGAATAGACAATATTTAGTTACCCTCATACAAAAATCCTAAACTTTAATTGGAATATTTCCATTCGGAAGCAAACCAACAATAAATAAAGATATTTTATTCATATGGACACATATCAATCCATCAAAACGTAATGAACTCCATGAAAGTAAACCAGAGCCAGATTTTTTGTAGGTGATTTCATGGTAGGAAGTGGGAGGGTGTGAGGTATTATTGATTATCTGTCGTATCGCTTGGAAAAAGTAAAAGAAAAGTGTACTCTGGGGAGCAGCCGCCGGGTAGAATGTGATCGGGGCCTGGCAGATACACCGGAACACTCTCCTAATCTCGATTTCAAGGCGCTCAACACATTTTTTCGTCTTTTGTTTTTTCACTTCTTTTTCACTTGTCTATCAATGAGATTCAGTGTTACAAAACATTGCAATTTCACAATACGTCTGGTAATCCGGACGTATAACTACTCCTCGCAATTTGCCGTTGAAACTGAATCAATTCAGCAACTAGTACGTAAACTAAATATAATCCACAATAAAATTGAGGCGGACTCGATTAGGTGAATAGTTATGTAGATGAGAAATAAGCACCTTTGTGCACCATTGTACACCTTGTGGGGTTCACTCTAACCGCGTTCCCGTCGGAAGCCCTGGGTAACGCTAAGTGCTCATGAGGTTTGTTTATACCTTACCACACATTGATTTGAACTTAATCGAATTTATTTAAAATTATATAATTTTATACCTTCAGTAGGGAAGGGGAGGAGAAGGTTCCGCACATCCACCCAAGCATACTGAATCCTAAATCTTTATGTCTGGATACAATCAAATCATTAAATAGCAACCAGTTCCCACCACTAGAAATTCCATTTCCCACCATATACAAGCTATATTATAACAACCATCTTTCAGTTTTCAAAGGAAAAATTAGGAGTTGCCATAACGACGGTTCACTGTACATCTATCACATATACTGATGATAATGACCCAGCGGTTACCGTTTCAGATCGGGCCAGAAGGAACGTAGGTTGGCTTTCAGGTTGCCGCGCCAGTTCTCTGACACTCTCGATGTGACAGTTTCATTGTAGAATGGGAGTGTCGGTACGCGGACGAGTATCCCTGGACAAGTTTTTTCCTCACCTCAGGTTTTCACCTGTACTTCGCAGAAAGCGATCTAGGGGGCTCTATCGAGTTCTCCAACCCCAGAGGAACCTACGGAGAGCAATATTCGGCTTGATGCCTCAAGAGCTTCAAAATTCTCGGATATTACTCGAATGTTCTGTTGCATAGCAACGACCTCCTCCAAACTTTCTATCCTCATAGAGCTTCATCATTTTTCTGACCCTTACGGCTTTTGAAGTTGCTCGAAATAACCCGCGCTCTGATTGACAACGAAATTTTCATGGCTCGCGAGCATAGCAACTGGTATTAACAGTGCCTGTGAATCAACAGATAATAATAACCTGAAGAAAGGACAACTCTTTATTTGAAGATTTGGCAAACGAAGAGAAAATATTTTTAAAAATTGAGGAAGAGGCAAAAACTATTATACAGGGTGAAACATTCATAAAGAAGTCTACAACCCGTACAAGAAGTGGCGAGAGTCAAATAAAGATTCACTGTCCAGCTCAGAAGGAAACAATTGAGTTGTTCATTTTGAAAGTTTAAAAAGAAAACCGAAGACTTGGGTATAAAAACTTGTCGCCTCCAAATTCTCGCGATCAATTACGCAGCACATAATTGTCAAATCGTCAGACAACCAAATTTCCGACCTGGAGAAATTATGTACGGATGTAGGAAATTGTTTTCTTACGATTTAATGATTATTCGTTTTGGCATTAATGGCGGCGATTTTCAGGTAATGAAATATAAGGGCCCGGCCCTTAAACCCCAAACTTTATGGAGTATATGGAGTATGCACCGAACAACTTTAAATATCAATGACAACATTAATATCAACAATTATTTGAACTCGAAAATTATTATACAATCATGATTGAAAATTTGATAACTGCATTTTCAATAATTGTACTTTCAACATTACTTCACCTAAATGTCAGAAAGAAAATAAAATATAAACAGGACAATACGAGATAATGATCCATGCTTACTTCGATGACTGTCATCGGCCATTCATCCCGTGTTCAAGGATGGCCGTAAAGTCAGCGAAATGACCGATTTCCAAACTTATGTTTATATACATGCTAATTTACTCTCAGAAATTTTAACAGTGTTAATTTTAATAATCCGTACAACTAATTTCACCATAAATTCGACCTGAATATTGTAATTTTCATCTAACGACACGTTGTCATTGATTAAAGTCTGCGTTCCCGAGTGATTATAAAGATGAGGAGGCGAGAACGTGAGAAATCATCTCGCGCTGTCGTCTCTTCATATGATCGATGACGGTGGTAAGGCACGTGAACGCACACCAATGCCCGCCTGAGGTCAATTAATCCTTGCTCATCAACGGTTCCGATCTAATAATCTGCGACGAGATCTCTAGAGACACTCTCGCCCCAAGATATAACACTACGCGATAAATATAATTTTGTATCACATACTTCTATTCGAGCAGCAATTTTTCTTCATTTCCTATCCTTTTTAATTCCACTTGTTTCAATTTTCAACGTTCTTGTCATTATGTCCAGAGTAAGGATGATTTAGCGGATCGACCAAGTGCAACTTTCTTAAGTTTGGATGTTATTAGTATGACCCATCATACCTTGACATTTTTATAACAGTTTTTACAATTGGGTAGGGAGAACGCGTTCCACATTTTTTATGGTAGGACAGTGGGATTATTGGATGGGAAGGACTTTGGATAGATGAGAATTCCTTCTTAATATAT
This sequence comes from Psyttalia lounsburyi, assembly GCA_030522865.1. Lineage (NCBI taxonomy): Eukaryota > Metazoa > Arthropoda > Insecta > Hymenoptera > Braconidae > Psyttalia > Psyttalia lounsburyi. The sequence continues at coordinate 5,719 of JAPYZN010002920.1, read as the reverse complement.
GTAGTCATATAATATAGGCTAGTCCAATCTAGTCTAGTAATATATCAACCAAGACAAAAAAAACAACCAAAAATACTTTTATAGTTGAAAAAAATACAGGTCAATGATGAAACAGTTAACTGGGCCTAATCATAGATGGACATCCTTACCAGGATATTATTATGCAAGGATCTTACGACTCGGATATTAATTACTGAGGATATTTAGGACAACGAAAATTTTTACAGTGGATAAAAATACCCAGCATAAACTGGGCGGATATTATCAACAGGATATTTTGCCGGGTCACTTGTTTTTACGGTAGGACAGTGGGATTGATGAATCGAAAGGACTTTGGGTAGGTTGCAATTCTTTCTCAATACATCTAGCCCAAAAATAACGGAAAAAAAAATTCAGATATTCTTGGACCGGGAATCGAACCCGGGACTCGCCGATTACCAATCGGCTGTTCTTCCCATCTTCAAAGACCAAACTAATTTGTTGTTTATGTCTTTTTATTAGATTCAAATATTTACTTAGAGAGTTGACTGAAGTATTCACTGAGAATCTAGTCCGTAAAAGTGTCGACAAAAAACCAGTAACTTTCGAAGTCTTTGAGAAAGAAGAAATAAATAAAGTAACGTGTCCCGGAAAAAATTCCACGAGTAATTAAGTGCAATAGTTTGCGGCTACAGACAACACTGGCACTTGAAAAGTGCCTCTTGGTATCTGAATGAGGGCTCCTCTGAATGTTCAGAAATAGGTGAAGAACTAATGAATAAAAATAGATGAAACGCACTTTGCGCATTCACGACTCACTGTTGTCAATGTTTTATATACGACACAAAACAAAATATAAAGAATGGGAATTTTTCGTAACTGTTACGGAAATAACTGGTGCATCGACCTCCTGTTCAACTGGATTCCTCACGAGCGAAGGATGCCTCCTGTCGCCTCGGGGACACACTTGATTCAAAAATAGAATCATTTCCACTTGCTTTACACAAGTCACCACATCGCCATCATCATATTATTTTTCTCTATTTGTCCACTTTTTGTCTTCATTATCTGAATGAACCGTTTGATCACATCCTCTGAATGCCTTTGCTGGAAATTAACCACCTGGAAAAATGAAAATAAAAATACAAATTGGACTAACAGCGGCATTTAACGATCCAATAGAAACTATTTAATTGACGAGAATTTATGCGTGTGTAGACTATTGAGTTGTCGAACGAGACAGATGCGATTTAGTATCTCGTCGAAGACGACTATCTCCAGAATCGTTTCGTTGATTCTGACACTTCCTGCCACGCGACACCAGAAGAAAATTTTACCATCTTCATTTTCCTCCTTCTGATTCTCCCCTGTGATCCCGAGAGATATATCCATTTGAATTCCCGTCGACTCAAGTTCACTATCAGTCCCCTCATCTTTTTTTAGACAATATTACCATATATGTCTAGACTCTGTGGTTATACAGTTACTTGAAACTGTTTTTTCCCGTTCCTTCTATCAAATTATTTAAATTATTTTATTGGACACAAAGACTTAATTATATTATTTTTCATGATTACTGAATATCAGCAATTAGTCAATTCCGGCGTTCACGATAATTTGTTTTCCTGTTCTTTGTGGATATTTTCAACAACAATGTTCCGTTCTTTTTATGGAGCGAAGTGTAAGTTAGTTCACATCATGAGGAGCATGTCACCATCGATAACAAAGTTGGCAATTGCTCGTTGTTTTTCTTTCGACAACTTAGATGTCGATTGTTTTTCGTTTTGCTTCTGAATACAAGCATTTTAATAGTTCAAATTTAAATAGCGGATTTTTTGTGGCAGGCTAACTAGATATGGTCTAAAATGTTCGAATATGTATGCATGTATGCACATTGAATTTTTGAAATCTTCTTTATTGGCGATTATCTCCATAGGGACTGTTTATAATGTAACATTGTGGAGATTTTATGACAAAACCTTCCAATGGAAGTATAGGCTCGAGGCCTTAACAATTCAAAGTCGTGGGTTTTCTCACGTTGCCGAAATATTCCTAACAATATCTCTCAGTCAACGTAAGGCTGCATGTTTTGATGCCGTGATTTTTTTTCCAATCATCAATTTAATACGGACTGTTTATATTTATCCATATTAATTCTTCGTTCGATATTTGAGTGTTTTTTTCAGTCTCAATGAGTTCAATTACTTTTCTTAATTGTTAATTGTTGTTTGTTAATAATTATCTCTCACAAAAAGTAAGATTTCTCTGGTACACTCTGTGTAATAATTTCACGTGCAATACCTTGCGACGCAATTGGCAAGGCGAATAGCGTGATCCTTCTAAGCTTCAACTTATCCCTAAATTACTATATTTTCACTATTTTTCGAGATTGAGTATTTTACTCGTTTGCACTAAGAATTACTGAGATATCAATTTTCAATCATCATTGTTTTTCAACTAAATTCCGTCTCTGAACACTCGGATTCTCCCGAATATCAAATACTGCAAAAGTACTCACGTAGTTCTCTTTGAATAAATACCAGTTTTTCTTGGTGAAACTCTCCACCAACCTCAAATTACTGACGATAGGCACTTATGATAGGCCTCAGCTGACATGTCCGGAAAATTCATCTATCGCAATAAGTGTAATTAGGTTTGCTTATGATTTAATAATTATTATTCTTGTAATTAGTCACGGTGATTGAGAGGTTATGAACTATTACACCCGGCCGTTAAGGCCCTTAGGCTCAGCCTAACTACTTATTTTCCAAAGATTTAAAGTGTCTCCACTCTTAGCCCAACCGGGTGACGGTACAGATCCAAATGGCAGAAATGACTGCAGCAGGTTCTGGTTTTCTTCTACATTCCGTTAGAACTCTTTTAGCCAATGAGAAAATTATCCGTGATGAGTATTTCCCCTCTTGGGTCAACTAGAGGGGTTATACCGCACTGGTTTGCCCTCTAACGTCCTTGAAAGAAAGGTTGGCCTCATTGTCGTAGTATTTTGCCTATACTAGTGTTTCCATATGCTAGTCGTCTGATTGTTGCGCCAGAGATGATAATTAATTAATAATTCGTCGATTTATCAACCTTTGATAATTATAGTGTCAGTGTCCTAGTGTTCCGACGCCGTGTAAACAGGTATTATTGTTAACATCCTCGCGTTATTATTCTATGAGATATGGAACTTTTATGGATGTCCGTAATAGTTTGATCCATTCTAGATGTCCAGTCCTTCGTGTAACCAGCTCTGTTTTGTATCTCTTCTGCTTGAATTGGTGTTCCATCTAAGCTTGTTACTTTATTGGTAGTTTCCGGGGTATTCCGGTCCTCGTGCTGTCACTTCAGATTGCTTGATAAGCAGTCAATCTCTGATTTATATCTCTTTATGTAATTGAGGACCCATAATCACCCCCAATATTCGATCAGATGGACGAAATGGCAAATTACCAACTCTATTTCGCACATTTTATTAAGACCTTCAAATTGGAGGCTCGTACATCGTCATTGCTCAAGTCCAAATGTCCGATAATGGCTAAAATTTTGGAATTCCTGAGCACGACCAGACGTTCAAAAGCGCAAGCGAGCTCAATCTTCAAAGCGTTACAATTTGAAGAATATATTATATCCTTTGAGATGATTAGTGCACATTGCCCTTCATCAGAAGCAAAAAAATCGAAAAGTCCAGTTCAATTTTAATTTTTATGTAAAACACGAAAAAAAAATTTGAGAAAAGATGGAGAGATTGAATGAAAAATGATTAGAACAGATTGATTCAGACATCAACTCAAACTTATTCAATAACGAAACATGGAATTATGAATCAGATTTCGGAGAGAAATAATAATGCAAAGAGATAAATATTTAATATTTAGTATGATCGCCAACCTCTCCTAAAACAGAAAAAGTTCATGAAAAAAAGTGTTCGTTGTCACCAGTCGTAATAGCGGCGAGACGAAGGTGACGATGAAAGAAGAGAAATGAGGGAAAAAAGTGATGTCGTAAAGCACTCAGCAGGGATCGTGACCCGCTTACCAAAACGTTCTGAACGTAGTGCATTATACGCCCGGTACAATTTAAAACGATGAGATTACGGTCGCAACACCATGATAGATTTGCATCACTTGATCGTGTTCCCGTCAGAATATTTATATCACGTTCATTGCTTCTATAAAATGCGTTTTCAAAACTTCAGATGTATGATGAAAATATTATAAAACCATCATGAAAATAACATGTCTGGAATATCGAGAAATGAAAAGAAAGAGTACGTAGAAACTACACACGGCAGAAGTGAAACTTCCCCAGTTTGGAATTCAAATTACTCATATACACTCCAAAAAAACAAAACTTGCTGAGAGTACGAAGTACTGACTGCTAGTGAGAGAAATACTTTCCGTCACGCGGTGTCTGAAAAGTAACTTTTCCGATATATTGAAAGGCAAAATTTTGTTCGTAACTCGTGAAAAAAATGTTTTTTTGCAAAACAGACACCGTCAAATTTTTTCATCACGTTGTGTCGGGATAGGAACTTCGCGTCGAGTGACTGAAAAGTACTTTTTCTGTACTGACCTGTCCCAAACTCGGTAAAGTCAAAGTCACTACGGAAAAATATTGTCCGGGGTGTCGTTATAGTGTTTTTTTACTCGTGTGGTTGGCTTGTCCTCGCCAGCGGCTCAGACGACAACCCCACACGATTAAAAAACCCTATAACGACAGCCCGGAAATGTACTATTTCAACACATTGAGATGAAAAATTATGTTCGTAACTCGTGAAAAAAGTGGTTTTTGACTCGTGGGATTATAAATATATAAACCTCCCACTCGCCAAAAACAATTTTTTTTAGCTTGTTACGAAATATACTATTGTTATTCTCGCGATTTTTTAATGTTTCAGTATTCATCATTTTTTCGTTTGAATCATGCCAGAAACAGAGAATTAAAGGCTTATATGAATAATGGAGTAATATAGGATAGATGTGGTTATATAGATGGCACTTAGATAAATAAAACTTAAGCCGCCACAGTTTCAATTTTTTTTCCAGGAGTCAAAACAAATTTTTTTTTCAGGAAATTGTGCAGAATCTCGAAATCTAATGAATACGTATACCTTTCTACAACGATCGTAAATCAATAGATAGATAAAACCATCTCAAAATATTCCTCAAACTTTTATTTTCATGATATTGAGAAGAGTTAAATCATTTCTAGTTTAATTATAAATTACTGATGATGCGTTGAAAGTCGATAATTGAAACTTCAAATTGGGTCAAACAAAATTACTTTCATGACAGAAAATAAAATTGAACAGGTAGAATAAGAAAAAACATGATAATTATTTCCTCACTCGTTTCCATGTCTTATAAATGTAATCATTTGCTGCATTTTCAGGGGGTATTCCGGCACACCTCATGTGGGCTCAACGGTGACGGCTGTGGCCAGTACTATTGGGTGCCATGATAGACGCTCAGTCTTTCTTTTTCGTTTTGTAAGCATTTTTCACTGTCTTGAGTAGGATTTTCGCAATTGATAATTGAGTTTTCGATCTTGAATAAAGAAATCGATTATTTAATTAAAAAATGCTACACGTTCGATTGTTTTAGATTTTTATTTGTAACTGTCACTTATCTCCATTACTATATTCATCTTGCGTACTACTAATGCGTAACATTCCTGTATCGATGATTTTGTCTAAACAACCATTCCTTCCCCTTTCTCGATGGAGACTCAATAAAGTCAT
>JAPYZN010002919.1:0-12413 GCA_030522865.1 Psyttalia lounsburyi | reverse complement strand
ACTGAGTCCAACTTGATTTTATTGTGGATTATACTTAGTACAGATACTAAGTGGTGAATTAATTCAAATTTTGAAAGGAATTTGAAGGATTCTCCAAATGAATTACTTCTTATTTTTGAGGGGGGTATTGTATCCCTTTACCAATTTTTCTTTGCCGGAGTAAAATTTTACAAGATCTTTGTCGTGGTGCATAAAATTCTGAACAATTCCGTTCTTGAAATTCTCTATATATTTCTCACTCATTCAAGTTTCACATAAAAATCTATTTCTATCGTGTTTTATGATGTCACGCGAAAAAATGTTAAAAAATCCAATTTTCAGGTTTAATATTTCAAATTGAAGCGTCTTAAACCCACCACTTTCCACCGGGTTATGGTAAAAATAATGCAATCTCCCATAAAAATCACACATCCCCTAAATAAATTCCCTTCCAGTCGGAAAACTGCACAAAGAAAATTGGATCTCGATTAAAGAGTGTGGATACAAAGCGACGCCGAAAGAGCAAGTGAATCAAACTAAATTCATATAAATATGTAAATAAAATTGAGCTTTGTTGCTGGGTTTGCAAGAGTGAGAGGCTCCAGCGGAAGGGGGGGCGAGGGCTCTGGGAGGATGATCGAGGGGTTATGAAAAAGCGAGTGTACTCACCGATGGGATCACTGGTGCGTATTCCAAACGATAATTCGCGGCTGACCGCACAAGCGCGCATATACCAACAGTATTTCCATGATGCGATGGGTAGACTGCAAGATGGGTTAACGCTCGAGTTGACCCTCCACTATGTATCTCATTCTACCTAACCGGTAATAAAAGCTCTCGTCTCTCGTGTCGTCCGGGCGTTTCGTAACGCTCCATTTTCCTCCTCCTTCACGTTCTACGTACGCCGCGTATGGGGATGTTCACATCATGAAACCGAACGTGCCAGCAATTTTAATGCTTTCTTGACTTTCGTTGATAATGCGCATCGATTGGATTATGATAAACGAAATTCTTACTTTGACACTTTAAACGGTCAATTTGAAGTTGGAAAATCTCAAATTTAGATTTCTGATAAGGGTTCTTTGAATCTCGAAACTTTCATAAAGCTCAACAAAAGGTCGTTTTGAGAACGATCTCCATTTTCTGATACAAGTCCCAAGTCGAGTTGGAATTTTTCAAACGATCCAATTGACATTTTCAAGTTTAAAATTTAGATTTTCGCATGTTGAGACTTTTGAAAGTCCTCACTATTAAGTTACTAAAAGTTTTAACGGAAACCTTGAGATCTCAACTTAAAATTTTCGCAGGTTTTAATTGAAGACGTCCATAAGTCCCAAATTAAGATCTTCAGCATCAATGGGAAAATTTTTTTTTTGCGCCTATCCATAAATAAAATTAAAGCACACGATTACCGGATTTTTCTGGTCGGCTATTAATTTTCTGGGATAATAGAATTGTAATTTACAATGCTCATTAATTTTTCTATAAAATTCTGGATTTTTTACGCGCAAATTCATGAAAACATTAACTCATAAATTAAACATTAAAAATTACGTGAGTCTCATAAAACCTGGAGAAATAGTTTTTTTATGACTCGCTTGTGTACGCAACAATTTCCCTCTTTAAAGAGGAATTCTCCAATTGTCGTGCAAATACTGTAAAATTGATAAAATGAAAATAAAAAAATGGGATACGATAAAAAATGCGTTCGTTCAAAAAAAAAGATACTCTTAACATTTTGAACAGAGTCCATGCAGACTAAACAAATTCCCGGGGATGCTGCCGCAAAAGGCATGATAATTTATCTCGGCAATTGCTCTCGGTACAAGCCAAGAGCCAATTGAGAAAACAAATAGGCTGCGGAGCTCCGAAAAAAGACAACAATTGCAAGCAATAACCCATAACTAAGGTTGCAGACTAAATTCAACCCATAGAATACCGTAGTCGCGATGCCTGCGGCTACTTAACCCACTGCGAGGGTAATTTTAATTTAGAAACACCCGAACCACCAAAGCCCGACCCCGCGGGTTATTAACGGTTCTCTCTCTCTCTCTCTCTCTCTCTCTCTCTCTCTCTCTCTCTCTCTCTCTCTGTCTTCGTCCCCCCAGCCGACAAGGCTGGAATGTTTGTAAAACTATGCGACCTGTGCACGATGTGGAGAGAAAATCGGGATAGCGTTACGTACGAGCATACCAACGAGTCCCGTTATCTTGCCTGTGCGATAAAATACCTGAGGAAGCTTCGCGCGGGCTATTAAATTTATTTTAAACGGCAAAGGGTAGAAAGGGCCGAGGGTAATTAAGTTATGAGAGTGGAGAAAATTGTTTATTAATGGGAAATTGTTGCGTCAACTCGTGCTACAGCACAAGTTGACGCAACAATTAGGGTTTTTTCGAAAATGGATTCGACGAAGGATTGCCAATTATTTATTTAACTATTTAAACCCCAGAAATTGATTTATTTATCCGATTTTGATGTCATTGGCTTCGATGTTGACCCAAGGTTGGCTAAGAGTGTTTAAAAATAGACCTAGAAACCAATAACTGATCAATTATTTACCACAACATTTTTAATAAATTTTTCAAATTTATTATTATTTTTTAATTAGTGTAAAAATTGAATGACGTTCCCGACTGGCGAGCGAGGTGAGCAGGGGGCATGCCATTCGCGGTTCGTGAGCGAAACGAGCAGGGGACGTGTCCCCGCAGTTGGCAAGCGAAGCGAGCAGGAGGCGCGGAGGTGAGCAGGAGGCGTGCCGTTAGCGGTTGGCGAGCAAAGTGAGCAAAGAGAGCGAGGGGGGGGGGAGTGCTTCTCGCGGTTGACGAGCAAAGTGAGCAAGGCGTGCCCCCCCCCCCCCACTGATTTTTAGTAAATTTCAATTCTTCTCACTCGATTTGCCGATATTATTCCTTAATTCATAAAGAAATTAGACTGAACAGGCTTAGCTCTCAGCAAAGATACATTTCCTTTCTCCTGGTTATCGTTGATGACGAAAACTGAATATTCCATATGCATACGAATTTCAGCTGAAATACTTAAATAACGAAATCAAGCGACAGCGAGATGAAAGGCATCCTAACCGTCGGGAATGCATTTTCCCCTGCAATTCCACTTGGCCGGCTAGTCAGTAATTAGAGTTTACCCAAGAACATGATGAAACGGAGCTCTCTTCACCGATTGGGGTAGATGAGGAGGGACGACGGAAGTAGAATAGTCTCTGTATGGATAAACCCAAACGCTTGTTACGGGCGAGGAGAGCGGAATGAAGGAACCGACGACATAACGGGCGTTTCCCGGTTAAGCCGGGAATTAACACCAAAATTCTATTCATCGTATTCATGATATTCATCTACGTAGCTGGTGTAGATTCAAGTGATTCTGCCATCCTCTAGCGTTTTCGCCCTCATACCCGCCCTTCCCTCGCGCCCGGCGTAAGACGGAGGAAAAGACTCTTCTCTGGGTGAAGAGTTTTTTTGCGCTGGGCAACGGAGAAATGTCTGAAATTTCTTGATGAAGAACTTTGTGCTTCGGGGAACTCGAGTAATTATAATTCCCGACTGTTTTTGGTGAATTTCATTCCGGAAGTTGGAGAGCCTGACATTTTAATAAGAGCTTGGATATTCTGTTTCGATAAAAAAATTACGGAAATTAGGACTGGGGGATGATGGATTTATTCCGGATATTTTCAAATCTGGGGATAATGGGGGGGAGGGGTGTGTCTTTTGGCGAGAGCTGAATTAATTTGTGAGTGACTTTTAGTGGTCTTGAGTTGATGAGGAATAAAGTAAAACGAGGGTTATTGAATTCTTGAGGAAGATTGAGTTATGAGGAAAGGCTCACCGCATCTCATTTTTTGATTAATCATCTTAATTACTTAAATATTGATAAATAAAAAGTAGTCTTATGGACATCGCTAGTAAAATTAAAAACTGCTGGTAGACTTGGACTTCCTCTTCATGAGTTTGTTGTCTTTGGAGGTAGATATTCTTTACAATAAAAAACCGCAAAAATAGAAAATCTTTATTAGTATTAAAATGAAAAGAAAAAATTAATTATCGATTAAATGAGTGAAATTAAAAATCGTAGCGGAAGCATTGAAAATTAAAAACCCTGCCCACTAAATGCGTAGTATTACTTCCTATTTAATAATTTTATTTTCAATGTAATAATAGGTGATATTTTTTCCAAATTAGCTCTGAGAATATTTCAACAAGAAATTTTTAATTGTCCACATTTTATATACGTACGAAGAATCAATTCTGTATATTAAATATTATCAAATGGCTAATATTACTCCAGAACTCCTAATTCCCATCCCCAATTGGATAATATTACTTTCTCCGTGCACCAATTACACAACATAAATAAAACATTTCCTCCTGACATCGGTTGGCTTGGCGCAGTGGGTAAGTTCGTTGCCTCACACGCGAAAGGTTCCGAGTTCAAAACCCGGCCGGATGGAATTTCTGAATCTAGCCATTTGAATTCTCGATCGCGGCAGGACATCCTCATAAAATCAGATCGATATAAATCAACGATAATGAGAAAAAAAAACATCCAGATGCTGTCAATTAAAAAAATGTCAACTCGTCTGACTTAAACAGGCGTAACTACTTATCCAGGCATAAATCACTTGCGGTGAAATTCTCATAAGACGAGAAATCTTGCCTAAGGTGTACGGATGTTGGCTCATCAAGGGCTCGAGGTCGTGGGGCTTCATTCCGGAAAGTGATTTCGAAACTGGCTGCGGTATATAGCCCAGGGGTTTCTCGCGATAAGCTCTGTGCCAAAAAGAGGGAGGTAAGGGGATATACAACGATGAATCGAGGTAGAAATGGGTGAAGGGTTGGGGCGCGGTAAAGCAGGTGGAAGAGGCTGGGGGGAGTGGGTGGGGGTGGTGATGGGAGAGGTGGGACGGGGTGGGACAACGCCTGCACACACAAAATTTCAAGCGTTCCATATCCACGGGTTTCCCGGAGTAACTTTGTAGAGACTCAAAAGCCGTTGGATGCGCCAGTTGGAGGCTCTAATGCCCGTGTCTGCTGCTCACCCACTTCGTCCTTTATAACAGAGGTCACTATGCCGGTGCAGGTAGTCCTTTGATAACCAACACAACCGGTGAAATAAACATCGTACGTGTATTATCGGTGTAATCGTTGTTTCTGCTGTTGCTAGTAATATTCTGGGGGTTTAATGATTTTCTCGTTCCATCCGGGAATTTAATTAATTGATATTGCGTATGGAATTCGAGGGCGCGGCGTTTGCCGCCGATTTCGGCGGGTTACGACGGGAGTTCAAGAGAATTTTCTTGCCGATCTTGTGTTATTATTGAGTTTTGAAAATACTTCATGAGTTTTTCGGAGATAGTAAATAATTATAATTCCTGATTTATTCCTGATTTATTCTATTTGGAATTTTTAAGATGTTATATTGAGACTTGAAAGTCTCCAGTTGAGACCTGAACTGTTAAAACTTGAATTATCTAAATTTTGGCTCTCAATTTTTTTTTGAAAAAATTGAAAAAAGATCACTAGTCTCAAATTAAAGTCTGTTAATTTGTTTCTCTAGTAAAATTAAAATGGCGGTAAGAAAATAAATGTGAATAAAATTTTGTGATTAAAAAAATCCATAAAATCTAAATCATCTGGCCAATATTTTTACACTAGCCCGTGAGAAAAAAATTTGGCGTAAAGAAAAAATCGAACAAAAAATGGCCAAAAAGTTCCATGAAAAATCCCTGGTACTGGAAAAAAAAAGTACGGACAAAAAATTTTTAAAAACACAATTCCCTTGAGGTGAATGCTACAATCCAAGCCCGTACAACCTCCTAATCCTCCATCTCCCTTTCCTTTGAGCACGAATAAAGACTATACGGCGAGGGTTTTGAGTCATTACCCTCTCCTGTAACGAATGCAAAAATCCCCGAAGCAAGTGAAAAAGAAAAACACCGAGACATGAAACTCCGTCTGTTAAACGTGAAAAAAAAATGGTAATAAAAGTACCGAGAAATATGTCCCATATCAACATGCCCCTCAGCCCGACTAACCCATTTAAAATGCCAAAGTTTATTCTGCATTTGTATTACCAACGTGCACCACTAATTAGCGACATTTATTAATCAACCTGCGATGCAGCCACAAACAGCATCCGGTGGACTACTCTAGAGTCATCTGAATATTTCACGTCGCGTGTGCAACAAGGTTTTTCAAACTATAGCCTCTGGTCCCTCTGTCTCCCCGTCTCGTGTGTCCCGGAGGACTGCCAAGTAAGCCTGGAATGTATAAAGCAAAAATTGCTGGGGGAGGAAGCGGGGGGAGAGGACTGCAGAGACTCTCATTGTTACGACGTGACCGAGATATAAACGGGTCGTTAATTAACGGAACGATCCGCGAAAGAGCTCTTTCTCGGTTTATTTATTCCTCCTGGCGAATTTTTTTTCCCCCTGTCTTAATTCGTCCTTTGGTAAGTGATTGTGGTTTTTTGGGTCTTCAGGGGCGACTTCTGGGGGAGAATTCGCCGCGAGATTTGGGAGGGGAGAATCTTCTGGGTTATTGGGGATTTGAATCTGCGGATTTTTGGAGGTAATTTTGAGCCTAGTCTAGGGAATGATGGATTTTATTTGGAATTTTGAAGAGGGTATTGAATAATTTGAAATAACTCGATTTGAGACTTGTTCACGTGGAAAAGTTTTGAGGTCAGGTTTCGCGGTCAAGTTGAGACGACAGTTTCAAATTAACACTCGAGAGTTCCAATTTACAACCAAATTGGAATCTGAAGGTTTCAAGTCCCAATTTGAAACTAAAATTAGCAACTCTCAATTGGAGACTTGACAATACCTTCGTAAAAATGATAAATCTGAGATTGACATTTGAAAGTCTTCAGATAAAATCGAAAGAGCTCAGCTCTAAATGTTCACGTCCCAATTTGAAATCTCCCTAAGTTTCAATATTAGATCGTAAGTCTCAAATATCAATAAATTCCCATTGAGTGAATCATTAAAAAAAAACACCAACAATATTTTAATTTCACCCACGAATTGACCTCTCCTGAATTATTCATTGAAATAAACAACCGACTCGCCACCAATTTCCAAACTTCCACCTCAATCACCAAATCAATTTCCGAACGTTGAAAAATCCGAAAAATCAACTTGAGAGTCGGCGAGACGGGCGTGAAAAATGATGGAAAAAGACCGAAAAAATAAAGAATTGTTAAAATTGAGGCTCTCGTGGCCTCGAGGACGCCAGTCCGAAATCTCGAAGAGTAATGGCGACCATTAGCTAGGCAGTGCTAAATTACTCCACGAGAAGAGTAGGGGGTAAAGGTTGAGGCTGCACTGGGAGCCCCCGAAGCGAAACAATTTCACGTACGTACCTCCACCCTCAGTCCGAGGAGATGGGTATCTGCACTGTCCTCCCTTGAACCCCCCTCGCTTTTTCAATCTTCCATTCTCTTAAATTTTTTTTTCTCTTATATTCAGTGCGCACCCAAAGATTGCCTCATTCTAGTGCTCGTAACCCCTCCCTCACCCTCCCCCCTCACTCCTCCCGACACCACCCACTGACGTGATGTTAGACCGGGAGAAATCGAGAAAAGTCAGTGGCTCCGTCTCCTCACTTCATCCAACTATTTTTTACTTTCCTCCAGTTACACTATTTTTCTTTCGAACCACCACTCGGGGGATGTGACGCGGAATTTTATCATTTATTTTCGCACGCTAACTGGCTATTTGTTATCACCGTGTCAGCATAACGTGTTTATGATTTCTTACTCCCGTGGACAACGGGAAAGGGACTTTTTTTTTTTTTGTCAGTGCTAAGGTCATTCGGGGGACTTTTGCTGTAAACAAATGAGAGTGGAATAAAATGATCTATTAAGTTGAAACGTTGAGGATATATTTTTTTTACTACTGCGAATATTCCTGGTAGGGGATGGGGAACAGCCGACATTCGGCCAGAAGACGGCCAGCCTCGGCCTACCGTCGGCCATTTCTCCTCTCCCACTGGGGCTTATTGCAGGATTTTCCCGCAGTCTAATCACGTTAACGGATTATTAGGGAGACAATATAAAGTCAGGTATTGACGTGGAGTGTTATTACCCCAATTTTGCAAAAATCATAGAAAATTTTCAACAATGCTAGAAAAATCGGAATTCGTCACGAGAGGAGCCGGACATATTTCGGGAATATTTTAATTATCAGTAACCACATGAATTCTTTTTATTTAATTATTAAAAATGTATGACTTGCTTCGGTATTGGGAGTGGATTAGAGGAAACCGATGGCTAAACGTGGCAACGTTGACGGAGGTCATAGTGCACGCGACGGAGGTCAACGCGTGAATTTAGCCGGTGGTATAAACTATAGATTCAATAGATTTTATACTACAGTTCAGGATTTTATGAGGGCGCAAGTATGCCAACTGCATCGAATAAAAATACCCGAATCTCGTTAAACTTTTTATTGTAAAAAAAATTGGTGTAAATCATATTTCGGGATTATAATATGGTGGATTCGATTAACCGCGAATAATTAATGCAGAGAAATCCAAACAACCGAATTTTAATATACTCGTGAATGTTTTGTTATTAACCTGCCGATTGGAAGTTATTAAGTTATTGTTTTATTTATTTACTTCAAACAATGGAACTGAGGGTCGGTAGTGTTGATATTTTTCTCGACTGCAGAGTCCCCACGTTTTCCATGAAAGTTAATAGAAAATATAAAAATTAAAATTGAAAATAAAAGTTGAAAATTCTTGATTGCAATTATTTCAAGAGAATTTTTGTTGAAGGTCAATTGGAATTCTACTAAATAATCCCATTGACAATTTTACCTGCTCATTTCGCTGAGAACGAGGTTCATAGAAAGAGTTTCAGTGAATTTTATATTTGCAGAAAAATTTCAACACACAATTTTATTCCCCAGTGAGTTAATCTATTTTTCAGAGTTAAATCCGAGAATAACGCGCCATTGAAGTTCTATCGGCCTTCCACTAAATAATTCCATTTGTTACTGCGAAAAAAATGAAACCCCTCCAAAAACCGTCACCCCCAATGACCAAAATCATCCATCGGTCTCCCTCAACAGGTTCATCACCGTGCGGAAAATTAATGAAATTGACGTGCCAGCTCAAGCCCCCTCGACATCCAATTTTCAAGTGTCCGAACCGTTGATATAAATTTACCGACGTCCGCGTCGTTGAGGGAGACGGGCCGCGTGATACAATTAAAAAGTTGGAGAAGTTGCTCTCTCTCCCTCTCCCTCTCTCTCTGCCTCTCTCTCTCGCCCTCGCGAGAAGGAGGTCAGAGATTCCTCGAAAACGAAAACAGCTCTGCCGTCAGAGAAAAAATTTTCTTCGAGAAGTATGACTTTCCTGTTATAAAAAATTAATGAATTAAAAATTGAATTCGAAAAATTCTTAAGACAAGATTTTTTTTATCAATAAATTATCTTTGTCTTTGCAATCAGTAGAAAATTTGGAGAAAATTTTTCTTTCGTCAGCTTGAGACGATATCTTATCAATTTTTGAGCCAGACGTTTTTATGAAAAACTGTAATTTGTTTTCTCTCAGTGTCGAAATACTCATAAACTGTCATTCTTTAGCGGTTCAGAAATAAGGAGTTGAGCACATTGTGCGAATTAAGTGATTCGTGTTCGTATCTACCCGCAAGTTTGTTCCCCAATCGTAACTGAATTATGTAACAATGGCTGGCCGAGAGGCGCGAAGGCAAAGGGATTGGGTAAGGGTGAGTGGCTCGACGAGACAAAGGGTGGGCGCAAACCAGTGGAAAATAGTGGGATATCTACGGGAGATAGAGATGTCTGTATTTGCAACGCGCAATAACTTCGCGAAACGCGTTTTTACCGCCCTCCACTTGTCTCTCTGCGTACTTTGTCGGTGGTTTTATGCCCATTCACTTTGTTCGCACGGCCTAGAAGTCCTCGGGAAGTGCTTTGAAAATAGTAGTTTCTTCTTGTGAACTGTCGAATTTTTATCGAGAAATATTTTTAAAAATCTTCATTAACTTTTTAGTCGCTGGATGCAATTGCAATACAATTTAATTCTCAATTTGTTGTTAATGTTATTAAGCAGCAACCGTTTATTAAATTTAATGAACAGGAAAATTATTTTTATTGGAGATTTACGAACTGAACTTGGACCACTTGGAATTCTCAAGTTGAGGGTAAAAAGTACTTCGACTGGAGATATAATTTTTTTATTTTTTTGGTTTTTGAATTATTCAAAGTATTTTTTGCAAGGTTTTGTCCATTCCGAAATGAGAACTAAGAAGGGGCCCATAATTTTTATATAAAAAAATAGAAGACATACCTTGAAATGTTGAAAAAATGTAAAATCGATTTAAAAAGTCGCGATTTTAATACCAAAGCATGAAAAAATAAATTTTATGGACTACTGAGATTAAATTTAATTGAGTAGAATACATCCTGTAATTGTACTGAAAATCTGGTGAAAGGCAAAACTTTTCGGAAGCGAAAATTAAAAATGTTCCCGATTGTCTGCATTTTTTAGTGAAGACGAGCCCGAACGCGGGCTACCGCCCGCTGTATTATAAAGAAACCGAGCGCGTGTCATGTTAAGATTTTGAGAGGTTAGTGGTCAGTTTCAACCAATAAGGAATAGGTGTGACAGACTTTCGATATTTTCGATTCGATTCGAGATCCGAGGTGTATGTACTTTTTATAGTAGGATATAAATATTAAACTATTGATTAATAAAATTTAAGCACATCTTCGCCTCAATTTTTCTGATCTGGATAAATTTTCATGATACGATAGAACTAAAATGCTGTCGTTCTCTTTTTAGAAGTAAAAAATATTTTTCCCCAAATCGAATTTATCAATTCACGCCAGAAGTGACAGTTGCAATTAATTTGTTTCAGAAATTTTCAATTTTTAATGACAATATTCTGCGAAATTGCAGCTTATAAGGTTGAGCAGCTTAAAATATATCGAATAAAGTGTTAAATACTTGGCCGCGTTGGAAACACGAATTAATTTCTATCAGTTTTCCATAATCTATCACCACAAAATATGATACCGCAATATTAATTATCTCTCGAATGATAAACCAGACGATGACGTGATGCAGCATTAACCTCGTGTTCTGATCCCTAGCTTGAATATGAACAATAAATAAAGCTAGTGATAAACAGAAGTCCACATACATTATAATCCCTCTCATCCAAACCCGACTGTAACTTTCTACCGAAACAGTTGATGCAATCGACAAATGAACCGTTGAATTTATTTGCCAGTGACTATCTAGTATCAAATATTTTACCACCATTCGGACTATTATATCCTGGGGCGAATGAAATTTACCGAGCCCATATATTTATTTTAACGTACTTTTCAAACAATTTTCTTATATTTACCGACAGGAATAGAGTTATTTGTCAACCAATCTTACTGAATTTTCATTGGGATTAAATGAATAAATCCCGGGAAAAATTGACAGATTTCTATTTTTGTAATAAAAATTCATGGGTATTAATTTGATATTTTCTCACCGCTATATTAACATTAATTGTTTATTGCAAAATCCGAAATTTTTAAAAGAGTTGCCGTGATAAACCAATCGAATTTTCCAACAGTTTTCTGAAAGTAAATTGGGAGAGGCTGCGTTTGAAGTTTCTATCAATTTTTGTTGGTGCGTGATATTTATTTACTTTCATTTAAATTTATATTTATATTCCGGATAATTTTTGCATATCTTTTCGGGATATATTTTTCCATGCACCAGCGGTCTCGATAAAAATGCAATTAAAATTGTGAAATTTTCTGTAAAATTGGCTGATAGAAAAAAAAATATATACGTGAATAGAAATGGCTATGGAGCATAAAGCGTTGACAGACTAATGGCACTTAATCGCGTTTCGTTCGTGTTGATTCGGACGTCCCGATCCTCGAAGCTATTGTTGGCCACAGGGATCGATGAGAGGTCTCGCGCCCAGTCGACTGGATGATCCCCGATAATTTTCCAAACACGTAATAACCGAATAATTACTGGTTAATAGCTCGGTTTAAAATCTCCACATGGCCGCCATCACCTCGTTGCGGTACTTCAGAGTAAATTGTTGACAAAAAATCGATTTTATCGTGACAATCCGGGATATATTTATGAGTGTTATCAGTTGGTAGGACATTTTCGGGATTTTAGGAGCTGGAAATCGCTAGTTACAATTTCTGGGATCGTCGTTGGCTTTTTTATTGGGAGGTACGTCTGGGGGATTTAAAAAGCCTGAATCTCCACTTGCGATCTACTCCAAAACAATGAGTCGACGTTTTTTGAATAGTTCTCCCAGCAAATTTCAATCTATTGCGTCGTCAATAATCACCTAATGATTATCAATGAATTATTAATATACAGGACCGACCTCATTCAATATTTTTTTTGGCAGAAAATAATTGT